>WBMY01001677.1:820919-898691 GCA_013397315.1 Donacobius atricapilla
GGAGAGCGGCGGTCCCGTTGGGCAGAGGCGGGGGCGGCGGCGCGGGGCATCGCCCCGGCGGCGAGGAGCAGCGGGCAGGTCACTGGTACCCGGCCTGGAAACCGGTCCTCCCCCGCGTCGGAAATTGCAGGCGGCTTTTCTAAACATTCACACGCGCACAGAACCCCCAAAGAAAACCCCTCATGGCGGTGAGCAGCGCAGATCAGCTGAACGCGATAAAGCAGATGCTTTTCTACTCTCAAAGTTAGTGCATGTGCGGTTTTGGTCTCCGACTGATATACTTTTACTGTTCTGCAATCAACTTTTCAATATTCCGGATCTGATGTGGTAGGAGCCAGCATTACTTCTGCAGAAATGTTAGCGGAGACAGTGAGTGGAGCAAGCAGTGGAGATGCTTTTAAAGAGGGAATAAGTCACTGTCTTGCCTAAGGACAGTGCGGTTGTGGATAAGAAGCTGTGGCCTGAGAAGATCGTCAAAGGGAAGAAAGCCACAGCTGAACTTCCCTTGGCTTTTTTTTGTTGTTGTGGTGGTGGTGGTGGTAGTTTGGGGTTTTTTGTTTTGTAGTTTTCATGTGGCAAAAATAAAGGTTGATGTTTGGTATATTTCTGGACCTTAAAAGGATTATCAAAGAGTTTTGAGCAGTTAGTGGCAATACTCTGATGGAGTTATGAACTTTATGTCAGCCCTCAACCCTTTGACACTGATAAGCAGCACCAACTTTCTAGCTATTTGCGTAAAATACAGTAATAGCACAGAACAAAATCTGCAACTGGTAGGCATTCATTTTTGAGGCTAAGTACTTTCAGTTAGAAAGTCATCAGCTCACACCATAACTTGAAGTCTTTGTAGCCCTATACCCTGGATACAGTGTGATGAGCATGCATCCTCTTATTGAGCATGAAGAACCATTGGGGGGAAAAAAAAAAAAAAAAACCTGTAACTGCCCCAAATGCCAACTTAAATTCCCAGAGGAAAAACTTGCAGAATAGACTGATGCTGGGTTCAGAGATATTTAAGGCAATAAGCTACATTTATAAAGATGCGAGAGGAAAAAAAAGCAGCTGTGTACTAAGGCTCTAAAATTTAAATAGCTGAAATGCTTTTTACTCCATATTCTGACAGCTGATGATACCTGGCAAGTAATGGCAGTGGTAGTATGATGTGTCAGTCAGCAAAGAATAATGTGTGAAAACGAAAAGTATTTCAAGTATAGTGCCAAATCACAGTTTTTTGGTAGCTGCATTTTATTTTCTTTAGCCAATAGGTATTGACATTTTAAATTTCTCCTGAGGCAAAGAAATCTTTTTCTGCTAAATAGTTAAATAAGCTGGATAAGAATAGAGCCTGAACTTTGATTGGAACAGCATTTGAGGCCAAAGACACCAAAGCAGTTGCTTGAGTATACTGCAGTTCATGCAAGTATTGACAAAATAATGTGTATTAAATTGTTAAATACAGGTTCCCTTCTTCTTTGAATATATAAATAATTTCGCCTTTATAAAAGGGGTTGGTTTGTAAATGTTCAAGGTTCTCAAGTTGCCTAGGTGTAGCATGGTATTAAAACACGAGGTTAGTAAATGTAAGTTTCATGAGGGTTTGTTAATTTCCAATACCCATTATTTCCTGTGTTCTAAACTGGCTTTAAATAATTAACAACTGGAGTGGACGTAAAGGAGCTTTATACTCGGGCTTGATTGGATACATTCATCTGCTTAAGCTGTTCGGGATACAAACTTGAAGCATGTTTCCTTTGGAAAAATCTGTTCTGCAGCTGCTGCTGGGAGGTGCCAGCCGGCGCTCCTTGGCTGGCTGGGTTGTTCGGGCAGTTCTCCTCGGGCGATGGGGATTCGGGTGTCAGCTCTCAGGCTCCTGCCGTGTGTGCTGGCGGGGCACACTCGAACGCGTGGCCGGTGTGGGACGTGGTCACTCCTTGTTTTATTACGTCCTGCACGTTCCTGTGGCTTGCCAAAGAGAGAGGCCGGGGAGCCCACCCCTGGGGATCTCGCAGTGATTTCCCAGCAGGGAGCCCGTGCAGGACATCCAGCCGCTGTGGCTTGGGAGGAGGGCGCTTCTTGGGGAAGGGGTGGATTTTCACAGTGATGGAGGGAGGCAAAGGTTGTTTGCTAACAACCCCTAATGACACCTGCAGTCCTTCCCTGGCGCTGATTCTGCCAAGAAGCATTTGATCTGATCTGTAAAGGGGGTGTCTCCTCCATCTGCAGAATTAACACGATGCGTGAGGTGTGACTTCCCCACCTGGAAAGGGATGCGATGCGTGTGCAAGAGCCTCCTGCCAGCGGATTTCAGTCTGGGGGCCGCTGCGTGCCATCCTTCTCAAAGGGCGGTGACACTGGTGGCCGGGACGAGCGGCGCTTGGCAGACGGAGCAGCGCTCGGAGGGGCAGGCAGGGAGCGGCTGTGGCCTTTGCCCCGGTGCCTGCCGGTGCCTCCCGGTGTTTCCCGGAGCGCCGAGGCTGTGGCACGTGGGGGCGTTCGGGGCCCCAGCGCTGCTGCCCCGGGCAGAGGGCGCGGGCAGCGCTGTGCTCGGGAGCCTTTGCCTGCATGAGCCGAAGTGCTCCCGGCAGTTCGCCCTTCCTCGCCCTCGGGCAGCAAGGGAATCCATCCCTCTGTGCCGCCGCCGCGGCCCCAGCACCCGCGGTGTGCGGCCGGCAGGGCAGGGGGCAGGGAATCGGGGCATCAGGCACTAGCTACTCCTTGTTCCTTCTGCTAAGGTCAAACGCTGAGGCATCGCTGGGGACAAAACATCCCATTGCTGTGTGTGGCCCACAGCTAGAGGCCCGTCACTGCACACCTGGTACAGCTGTGAACCTCAGAAATGTTACTCTAAACGGGGTTTTTTTACAAAATAATTCAAATAGGCATGTCCTTAGCAAGAGGGCACTGAAATGTAAAATGCATATCTTGAGTGACTCTGCAGGAACAAACAGAAGGAAGACAAATTGTATAGCTCCATCAGAAAAAAACCTGGCAGTGCTCAGCACATGATCCTTAATGTGCTTTGGTCAATATCTTTCTCTATATCAATGGAAGCTCATTAAAAGAAGATATTGCAGACTAACTGAGCCATGCCATACTAGTTCTTGCCAAAGCTTGACATTTTTAATACATTAATAATATGTCTGTAATGTAATGGAAAACTATTAATCAGAACTGGTTATATGCCAGAAATTTAAGCTATAATTGGTTGCTTCTTGTCAGGAGTGTCTGTTGTACATGGCTACAGCTGCCTAATGCTCAGATGTCTTGCACTTCTCTGCACTTTTTTCTTGTCAGTGCACTAAATTCAATCAATGTTATAGTCTATAATTCTGTGTAACGACCATCATTATGACTGGCTTGCTTTAATGAGAATTCGTTATTTGGGAAGTATTTTAACACAGTGTGTTAAGGTAGTGGCTTGTTTCACATTATTTAGTCTTACCCAGTTAGTTCTGTTTATTAGTGGATCTGAGTCTCAGCAGTTACAAAAGGTTACTGGTAACTCAAGAGCTAGGAAGGAACATATAAAAGCAAACAAACTTTTTTTTTGGCCTGAATGTAAAAGCTTGTTGTCCAAAGATAATTAAACTCAATAACTTCTTTCTACACAGAAAAATTATATTTACTTACTTACTGTTTATTCCAGCTATGACCAAGCCATCTCCAGTAAAGACTATTTGGTTTGCCATAAATTTAAAATAATTTGGGGCCTTTTCTAGCAAGGAGTTGTTTCCCATTTTCGCAGTGACTGTTCTAAGCTATGGGGTCTTGTGGATGTATTTTTTCTCCCTTCAAAATAGTAAATACATTGGAAAGGAAACAGGAGAAGTGTCTTTAGAATGACAGGGAAAGTGTTCTCTTACTTACCAAGTTCCAAAATAATATGCAAACGCTCCCACTGAAAAAAAAAAAAAAATGCAAGGTTGCTACAAAACCAACAGTACTACCCAGCGTGCTTCTTAAAGAGATTTAAATTTAATTTGGTCTTAGATATTTCTGCTTTTGTGTCAAATTTAGATTTGAAGCTTAAATAAGTTTGACTGAATTGAGAATTGTTACTGCAGGAAAATTCAGATATTCTCTGCGTATTCTGATAAAATACATGAGAGTTGTATGGTAACACTTGATAAAATGAATATAACGGAAAATTGCATTTACATCCATACAGCAATTATTGTAAATTACTTTGCTATGGAAACACAATTCAACCATCTGTTGGCATTTCATGGTGTCTGTAGTTTAGCTCAGTTTAAGATGAAGCATTATTTAAATATAGGGAGGCTGTTTGCAAATAGCTCTGAAGATAAGTTTTGAAAATGCATGTTCCCAGTGTGACACGTTAAGGAGCTTACCAGGTCACACACCTCTTCCCGTGGCTGTGGGGTGTAGGAGGGTTCACGGCACTGGCATAATTCAAAGCTGGGGCAGCAAAGCAGGCTGCAGAAGGTGGCGACTTACGGTTGTTTCTCAACATCTGTCCGATGGGTCTGCCTGGGTTCTAGCATCCAGACAAAGGAAGTGTGGAAGTGCTGCAGCGGCTGGCTGAAATCTCCTCCTGCAGACAGCCCAGCGCCCTGGCTCCCCAACCTCGGGTGGCACAGGCTGACACAAACGCGCTGGAATTCCTAGCCCTGGTTTTCCTTGTCCTTCTTTGGGGTACTTACAGTCTTTGCAGTTTTCCCTGTAGATAATTTGGATTTTTACCTGTGTTGTTTATGAAATACATATTACTTGGAGTTGCTGTAAGAACATTCTAGCATTTTATACCTGTAATTATATGATTCAGGTGCTACAGAGCAAGGGAATTTCTAGTTGCTGACTGAAGAGAGGAAAGGGCATATATCTGCTGTGAAATAAAGCTGAGTATTCAGGTACAGCCACCCTCAAACCTAAGAAAATAAAGGGGGAAGAGCATTCTTACAGTAAGCTACTAAATAAGACATTATCAGTAGTTTGTCATCAATGTGGTCAGTAAATCACAGTTCAAAGGAAAAAAAAGGGACTAAAGCTCCTGCGATGCTAATGAGAAGTGTCAAGGAAATTGAATTGTACTTGCCATATCTTTGTTATTTTTAAAATAATACTAATACTAAAGCTATACGTAAGGCTTTTGGCGCTCCATGAGGTCCTCTTGCCAAGAGCCCACCAGCACCTGCTAGCCCTGATGCCCATCTCTGTGTCACTTTAATAAAAGAGCCTTCCTGCTGCTGCCCCGCAGTGCTGGGCTGCCTGCTCCCCCGCCTGCCTGCACCATCTGGGCCATGGCTGAGTTCAGTAGTTTGCTCTCCAGTTTTGCTAGGGTGAAAATACAGTTCTGGAAGCAGGAAACTCTAACTCACCTGGAACATTATAAATCTGTCTTTGTTAGAGTACAGTTAAGTCCTTCATGGCAAAATACTTTTCACTGTGAATGATTTTGGTAGTTTCTTTATTCTAGCACAGAACCCGCAGTAAAGGTTATACATACTGTACTGATTTGCTTTATATTGCATCAAACCTCCAAAATGTCAACATATCGTATATTTTGTAATGCGTTGATTCTTGGACAATAACTCTAATTTTTATTGTTTCTAAAAGGGTGCTGATGCCAGAAGAAAAGGATGATTGATGGGAAACAGACACCAGCCTATAGACACCCACCCTCTTCCTTCACATACTGATTTATCAGTGTGTCCAGGCATCCCCTGCGAGCCCTGAACACGGAGGATCACTCAGGGTTATCGACAGCGTAGCTGAAGACCTGCAACTTCACAAATTATTATCTGCTGTTGGACATCTTTTACAAGAAGCCCTGACAAATAAGTTACAAGATGAAGGACAAGCGCCGCATGGCTGTGAAAGGCTGTCATCAGGGCCTGGGTGGCTTCTACCAAAGTCTTTAACATAGTGAAACATCCTATCCTAATGCTTCACGTTTGAGTTGGAACCTATTTTATAAATATATACGTGTGTATGTACATACAATCTCTAGACTGCACGTGCGCCAGCACTGAGCATCCTTACAAAGCTGACAGAAAAGGATTTAGAAATGTATTTGTCAAGATTCCTGTCACTTCACGCCCTCTGGGTTACTGTATCCTCCGTGATGCAGCACTACCCTTCTGTGTGGGGACACTATGACGTGTGTAAGACTCAGATTTACACAGAAGAAGGAAAAGTATG
Organism: Donacobius atricapilla; assembly: GCA_013397315.1. Classification (NCBI taxonomy): domain Eukaryota; kingdom Metazoa; phylum Chordata; class Aves; order Passeriformes; family Mimidae; genus Donacobius; species Donacobius atricapilla. The sequence goes on from WBMY01001677.1 coordinate 827,082, forward strand.
GGATTACATGGCCTGCCAACCAGAAGCCAGAGACATGATCAAATATGTGAAAGTGACTCTGGACCCCCCAGACATAACATGTGGAGATCCTCCTGAGACTTTCTGTGCAATGGTAAGGCAAGCTTTTCATTTTGCATACTTAGTGGGGATGTATTTATGATAGATGGCTTCAAAATAGAAGCCCTAGAGTGCACACAAACTTATCCAATAAAACCTGCATCGCATTCCAAATGTGAGAGGTTCTGCTGTACAAAACGCTAAGCAGTACATTAAGCTGAGCAATGAGATGTTCTGCTTATGAGGACCTAACTTGGCTTTATCTGAATTCAGCGTCTCTATACAGCAACTTTTGATGTATCAAAAGAAACTAGCACAAAACTCCTGTTGCACTAACCCATAACTGGGGTGGCCTTTGCCTGATCAAGAAAGACTTGAATGAACCGATTCCACCAAAATCAGTTTAAAGCATCACAGCATGGCATAATCAAGCATAATTCCCAAACAGTGAGACCACCTGAACTCAAATTGCTAAAGCTTAAAAAATGGTGGTGGGAGCTGGGCTGTTGTAGTTTTCCCAGCGGCCCAAAAAGCTGCAGCTGGTGTGTATGGACAGTGCAGCTAAGAAAACCCTCCAAGCTCTAGCAACCACTCACAGCTTTCTTCCTAGCTGAAATTTTCTTCCTAGCCATTCAAGCAAACTAAGAGAGACCAAAGCTCCTTATTTCCCATGGTCCTAAAATAGACTGGGTTTGGAAATGTTTGGCTTGGTAAGTAAATGCCCAGGTGTAAGAAACCAGGCAGACACTATATATGTATATACATGCATGTAAATATATATATATATAAGTCTTTTACAGCTGTGCTGCTCCCAAGTGTTTGATAGATCACACTGTGAAAGTTGTTTCAGTTAAAGGAGATCTTTAACTTGTAGATAACTTCTTTGTCCTCACACCCACAGAGGATTTCTTTTCTTTGCCATTGACTATTTCTGTTAAATAGTAAGTGGAAGATACTGAGTTCCTTTACTAGAAAACACGAGTGTGCAAAACATGCACACATCTGTTAATACAGCGCTGGAAACAGGCACCACATTACCTACATTATTTAGGTTTGAAAAAACAGTGAGTTCTGGTAAGTGAGGTTATCACAACTGAGAAAAGTCTACAAGACACTTACTTGCCTGTGTACAAATCATCATTGCTGGGTGACAGCATCCCCACAGGAAGGAAATTTGCTTTTAAATGCCTTGTGGCATCATTTTCCACCACCGCTGTTCTGTAAGGAGTTCAGATCCAACCACACATACATTTAAGGCATTATTTGCACGCATGCAGCTGCTTCCCACGTACATTATGGTAATAGCCACGTGATAAATTGCAGAGCTACATGAATAAATTACATTCACTATGAACCTTTGACTGCACCACTTGCTCTCTGCCCACTAATCCATCTTTGCTGACATGTCTTTGACACTCTAAACCTCCAAGTAGCTTCAAGCAACCACTGTTTAGAAACAAGTGAAAGTCATGTGCCCCACGTAATATTGTCTTACTGGTTTTTATCCTTAATCTTGAAATACATTTTTTCCCTCTGAACAGTAATAGCTGTGATTTAGCACTCAGTAATATTTAGTAACTCATCATGTAATGCAAACAGTTGTTCTTTCAGTGAAAAACAAAACAAACAAACCTGCCCAGTAAAACTTGTTTCTTCCTTTTAGTGCAGATCAACATGGCAGCAGTTCCTATCTTAAGTAATTCTGTAAGTTTCTGAAGGCCTTTGTTACCAGTATGCATGCTAGTTAGAACAACAATTTTAAACAAAACACAACCAGGCAAACAAAAGACATTTTGGTTAAATCAAAGTGCTAAAAATGGTGCGAGAACTCCCCTTGAAAACATCTGACTGCACCAGGTCGTCGGTGCTGTGATGTGGGATGAAAGTTTGCTTGGGAGTGACCTGAGATTACAGCTGTAGCTCACTCACAGCTAAAGCCTGTGAGATGCAGAAGGCCACCAGAGCCCTCGCATGTGAAACAGAGAAAGGAGTAACTGGGGAAGAGGGAGAGCATGCAGAACGAGAGTGTGTATTTAGCTACACAAGTGTAGAGTGACTGACTCTGAACACGATAAACTGTGGGATTTGTTTTCAGGATAGATGTGGATTGTACTTATACACTATATTTAGATATGCATTGGTAATGGCTTGGCTTGCTTGAAACATAAGGAGAATGACAGAAATATTTAATGTTCCTAAGGTACTGCCCATGGCCCACAGCAGAGCATTCTCATCCCTAAAAATGCTTCATGTCTATCTGCACTATAGCTACCTGTAGGAATTAGATATTTCCTTCAAAACGAGGTTTTATATATTTTGTAGGGTTGAGCCTTTGCCGGTTTTGAGACATTTTATTTTTGTGTTCACTTTTAGTTTTAGAGAATGAGTTAAGAAGATAGCACTGACATACTTGGAGAAAGTGGGCAGTAGAAAAAAGAGTTCTTTCGTGTTAGGCATGTTCCTGTGCTAAAAATCCCAAATTTGAAGTGACAAAGATGCAAAGGTTTCTTTTCAGCATGGTGAAGTGCCAAACTGGCTTATACAAATGCTTGATTTTCTTGTTGTAAGTACTGGCTATGTGCCTGCTAAACCTGTACCACTGTTTTGTTATTGAAATCAGGTTAACACTGACTTGGAAAAGAACAGGGTCTTTTCAGCTATTCTAATAATAAGCAAGGGTACTGAGCAGCCAAGTCTGCTTCTGCAGGATGACAAGGAGGTTGAAGCAGCCTCCTGTTTTATTTGCATGTCGATTCCTTGATCAGGCTTATGAATTTTCTGTTCGCCAAATGGACTGAGGTACTAGCTGTTGAGTCTCTGTCAGCCTTCGGTATAATATGGATCAGAGCCTTGAAACAAACCAAACTGAGAATTTCATTCAAGTCCTGCTGGGAGATTATGGTAGCATCTAAGGCAGTCTGTGAGAGTGGCTGATAATAATCTGCAATAACACAACGCAGCCGTGCATTGCAATGTGTGCAAGCGTACAATACAGAGGAGATGGGCGGTTAAATTGGCCCCCTACTTATTTCTGCATATATTCCCCATGGTATTAAATGTTCTTATGAGTCCATGATGAATTTGCACTTAGAGAGCTTGTTTAATTGACAGACTGAATAACAGGGCTTTGCAAATGTAAATTTGTTGCAAAATATAACAGCCCTAGTTGGCAGCTAGATCCAGCATTTGCAGCTCACCACTTGCAGGTACCTTTGTGGTGTCCCCCCAGAACGGCATTTGGAGGTATTACAGGGAGCATGCAACAGAAAAACTATCCCACAGTTGCTTTTAGGCATCTATTCTGAGAATAACATTATCGTTTCTGGTGACATTCAGTATTGACAGCTCATGAGATTATTCTGAAACCTCAAACCCCTGGAGTCCTACAATTATGATTATGTGAGATTCTCGGCTTTCATTTAAAACATCATCTTTATTTCCTTAGTCCTTCTGGTTGCAGGGAAAAGTTTGAAATTTAAACCAAGGAGCTCAAAAAGCAAAAGCCAAATAAATAACATTCCAAATTATTATTTGTTTAAAATCTCATCAGATTTAAAGTCATTCAGGATTTCTACAGCTTGGAAAGGATATTTGCACTAAAGGAGAGATGTATAAAAGAAAATTATAAACAAATAAGTGGCTAAGAGCAGTGAACACTTACAATTTCAAGCTGTGGAGTTGCATGTATCTGTAAGGTGGATGTGACAACATTCTTCCAGAATCAACAGTGCTCCTCCTGCCTGCAGGATAACCAACGCTGTGGGGATGGGTTCACTGGTTACCTCTGGCTTCCCTGTCCATTTTAAAGCAATCTCTAGTGTTTCAGAGTGAGGTACATATGCTGGCAGAAGGTGCATGATTGCTTTCTCTGGTATTCCTTCGAGGAAATTTGGACATCTTTTGTCAGTCACAGACTTGGACTGAACAGCCGCAGTGTTTGAGCCAGCGTGACCCCTTCCTGCAGGTCTGTAATTCATGAACTTTGAGCATTTGGCATTGCTAAGAGTGTGTCTGGCACCATATGCTTGTCTGTAGTTAGCCTGGGAGGAGAGAGAGGAGAGCAGACAGCAAAAGGGAAAGAGGCTATTCACATTTGCAAGTTTGAACTCAGGTTTCACTGTGCAGAGACACTAAGCAAATTTTGAAGGACCTGGTGGTGCTACTTCTTGTGGCCTGCAGCATTTCAGTGTGAAACAAATCTGCTTGAAATCCCTAGGAGTAACTAACAGTCAGTGAAATCTACTTCCCTCTCTGTAAAAACAATTCCACAATACTCCGTCCAGTCATAAAGAGAAACAAATCTGACTTCTCATGACCGTCACCATCTTCTGCTCTACCAGAACAGTGTGTAGGTGGCTTCTGGCTTTCCTACTAAAACATGTGCCAATTATATCCCTGGTACAAGCGGACCGTGATGATGCTGCTCACAGCTCAGGGACGCTGTCGCCCAGTCCCCCCTGCCCTGCACACGGACTGGCCCCTCCGCTGAAATCTGGCCTTTACCTGGGGGGTTGCTTTCAAACCTGAGCCAGGATTACCATGCAAATTCATCATGAATTTGACCAGGAGACTCCTAGTGGCTATTGCTGTAATTTGCAAGCTAGAGACGGATTTATGTTACCGACTTGTGTTTGCAGCTCAAATGGCAACATGAAAATACAATTTTCTGTTTGTGTTTAGACCTAGATATCATACCACCCCAAAGGCTAAAAAATGATGAAATTACCATCAGTTATAAGTTGCCTGCAGCTAATTTCCTTTGTAGGTTAAACAGAAGCTTGAAAAGGAGCCTGCAGATGGGAGTCCTGTGCATTTGTACAATTTATAGAGCAGAAATGCTGATGACAGGAGAAATTTGAGCCCTTGAGTGCTAGCCCGTATTTCATAGCCAATCAAAACTAAATTAAGAAACAAAGATTATTAAAAAGTATTCTTCACATCTAATTCTGGCATAATATTATGAGGTGGACATTAAATTTTTCCCTCTGAGACTTTCAGCATCATTAATATAGCATTCCTTTAATTACAAGAAGGCTCATATTCCTTAAAAAGGGGGAAATACTGTGTAGCATAGATAGTGATACCAGTATTATGTTTACTGAAATAATTAAATGAACAGATACTTTTCTGATTAATGGATAAAACACAGTGTGGAACAAAAATTATTTTTGAAAGCATTTTGGCATTCATACATACTTACTCATGTGAGACATTTTAAAACAGTGCTGTGCAATATCATTAAAAGATGCTGTTAAGAAAAAAGCTTTTTTCCTTTATGGGCTGAATTTGAATAAAAATGAAGGATTCTAAATTCTGTCTGTGTAGCCTTACTAGATAGCATGGGGTAGAATGGGAACAGAAAGTTAAAGATTAAGCTATTGCTACTGTTTTGTTTAAAGTGGATTTTCATAGTTGAATATTTTGAAAGTATGTACAGCTCAAAGTTACTGCAGACATTATTTACAACATCTGCATTTATCTAATTTGAACTCTTTGGGCATATATAAATATTACAGCTGTGGCGTTTTCATTGTAGGAGAGCACCTCAGCCCTCAGGGAGTGGAGTTTTTGTTTCGGTGCCTCCTCTGAAGTTAGTAAATATTTCCTTTCGTTTCTAATACTTTGAGACCTGTGAGCATCAGCCCCTGCCCGTTGTCCTGTCCCCAGCAGGGCAGGACAGCTCAGCCCCCACTGCTGAGGCTGTTCCCATCACCAGCCCCGCTGAGTCCCGCAGAGCCAGAGGGGCAGGAGGGATGTGAGGGGCACTGAGTGTCCCTGTCTGGCCCCAGGGATGTGAGGGGCACACACTGCCCCTGTCTGTCCCCAGGGATGTGAGGGGCACTGAGTGTCCCTGTCTGGCCCCAGGGATGTGAGGGGCACACACTGCCCCTGTCTGTCCCCAGGGATGTGAGGGGCACTGAGTGTCCCTATCTGTCCCCAGGGATGTGAGGGGCACTGAGTGTCCCTGTCTGGCCCCAGGGACACGAGGGGCACACACTGCCCCTGTCTGTCCCCAGGGATGTGAGGGGCACTGAGTGTCCCTGTCTGGCCCCAGGGATGTGAGGGGCACTGAGTGTCCCTGTCTGGCCCCAGGGACACGAGGGGCACACACTGTCCCTGTCTGTCCTCAGGGATGTGAGGGGCACTGACTGTCCCTGTCTGGCCCCAGGGATGTGAGGGGCACACACTGCCCCTGTCTGTCCCCAGGGATGTGAGGGGCACACACTGTCCCTGTCTGTCCCCAGGGATGTGAGGGGCACTGAGTGTCCCTGTCTGGCCCCAGGGACACGAGGGGCACTGAGTGTCCCTGTCTGGCCCCAGGGATGTGAGGGGCACACACTGCCCCTGTCTGGCCCCCAGCTCCCTCCCACTGGACAGCACCACACACCAGCCTACCTGTGCCCCTGGCAGCAACTGCTGCACACTCTGCACAGCCTCCTTGGTCCCCGTGGGAAAGGGTTCCTTGGTTTCCTACAGGATTTTAAAAAAAGGATATACTTAATGACAGCAGGAATTTAAAAATAGTTTGGTAAAAATCTCTGTTTTCTTCCAACTGGAAGCAATCTAAAATTAATAATTGCTCATAAGTCAAAACTGAGGATTGCCAGTAAAACAGATTTGCATTTTATTCATTATCACACATCAAGATTCTCCAGTAAATCCTTAACAACACGCTGTCCAGTTGCCTTTTTTTTTTTTTCTCCTCAGTTACACTTTGCGTACTGGAATATTTTCAAGCCTTAAACAAAACAAAAGCATGCCCACAAAGTACTTCAGTTGTTAAAAATACGTGAGGGTAAAACAGGGTTCCTAAACAAAATCAACAGTTGCTACGTATTTTCAGTTGCAGTTTTAAAGCACATGTCCCTTTTTGTGTATGTATGTATAGAAGAGCATCCTTTTAAGAAGATTTGTATTTTATAAATACACTTTGTAAAAGCATTTGTTAAGCATTTTCTAGCATTGCCTTTATTCCATTTGCTACTTGCTCTTCTAGTTTGGTTTGTTTTCCCCCTGAAGTTAGCTGGGAATAGTAGATATTTTTAGACAATCATTTTAATAACAATTGATCTTAAAAAGCAAGGAACTGTGCCGATGGAGATTGTGGCTCTCTGGAGAAGGTTCTTAAAAATACCTGAGCTGGTGCTTCCACCTGCTGCTCCCTCCTCCCTGGCCCCCCAAAGCACCCAGGTGGGTACATGGGGGGAGATATCCAAGTATTCCGTGGAAAATTGGAGTTATAGCCTTGTTTGGGTATGACAACACCAATTTTACAAATAAATAAATATCTTCCAGTGTAAAATAAATACCTAGTCATCCATGGTGAATGTGAATGGCTTGCTGTCAATGCAGTTGGACCAGAAACATCTCCTCAGCCCTGCCTTTAGTGAAGTAAAATACTACTACTATATAAATAAAATATTTACTAGACCTATCATAGTTTGAACTGCTGCTGGTGAGGCAGACGTGATCTCGAGCCCGGGGCTCACTGCAGAGAGACCCCTGACAAGATTTGCTGGGATGTAGGGAGCAGTACAGTGCAGCAGCACATCCCAACTGGTGCTCCTCAGCTGGGCCAGGACAGCACATCCCTCCTGGGCTGACAGGAGGCAGAGCTGGGTGACCCCATTTCTTCTCTGCTAGAAAGCCCAAACTGAGAATTTTTTCCAGGATGGTAAATCCTCCTTTCAGCAGAGTGACCTTTGCCTCCCAAGCTGCTGGTGTCAGGCAGGCAGCCTGGAGGAGCAGAGCTGCAGCATCTCCCCCTCAGTTTGCTTTTGCACATTTTGGCCAGGGGCACAATGCTCTGCCCCCCAAGGGAGCTGTGCAGCGTCAGGCTTTCCAGGCTGAGAACACTGTACAAGGAGCATGATATTATATTTCTTCCCACTGTCAAGTGGGACAAGTCTCAGAATGTGAATTTTGGATTCACTTGGCAAAACTGAGCAGGGGTGGTTCTGTGCTGCTCAGGTTTATCCAAATTACCTGGATAAACATATTTTTCAATCTTCATTTAGTACCTGTACATCTCGGAACCCCAGACTTTCATGTCTCTTTCTTGCAGAGCTTGTACTTTGTAAAAGCTAAGAATCACTGCAAACCAAATGCAAGTTCCTGAGGCACTTCCATATATTAAAATTTCCATTTGTAAGCATCTTGTTGAAACAAAGCCAAGTGAACTCAGCTGAGAGTTCTACAAGCCTGGTGTACATCAGGACAACCATTCTGGTTAGTGGGCTCCCCAGAGTCCTTTGAGAAGGCAGAAATCAGTAAATTGACTCTCAAGTAATGATTTTAACATTTAGACATTTATGTTACTTATAAAGCATCTGGTCCTAATACAACCCAAATCACCTTCATTAAAAAAAAAATAGTACAAACTGAGACAATAATCTGCACTTCCATCCCTTCTGCTCTATGCTGGGAAGCAGAGAGGGGAAAAATGCAGACAGGCATTAGCAATCCCTCTTGACAAAGTATGGAAATTACTCATCTCATTATGCGCGGATGAAAACCTGTCATTTACTTTGAGAGGGTTTAGAAAGGGCTGAATCTGTGGGAGCTGGTCATTTTCGGTGTGAGTACCACTGCCACTTTTGGTTTTTAATACTGATACTGTTTTGCCAAAGCTGCCATTTCCAATACGTAAAATAACATACCTACTTAGGAGTAGCTAAAACCGGGTGAGAGATCTGTTAATCCAAATATTTCTTGACTTGTTTCAAGGGCTATAAGTACTGTCTGAATATGAAAATAAAAAGTAATCCCAGATATTATTAAGGCCATTGACTGATGAGATGCAGATCCCTGTGTACACTGGAACACTAATCTCCCTAGCTAAAAAATAGGGTTAGCTCTGTACCCGTTTTACATGTAGAAACAATGACTGTTGTACACATTTCAGGTATGGAAATCTGTGTTTTCACAGGTCACTTCTGGTGACATCATCTTGATCTACAAACATAGCTAAGGACACAAAAATTCTTGCCATTGAGCTGAGCATAAGTGATTTCATGTAGCTTTGATGTTTGCTGTGTCGTATTTTCAGGAAAATGGTTTTATTTCTTATCTTCTAGTTCTTTTAGGCAGATTGTTTATATGGAATTTAGGAATAAAAAACACAGAGGAAAGGAAAGGGTGCAAATGAATTTTAATTATATTTACTACCAGCAAGAAATTGTACTATATCAGGGATATTTTATGTCAAGCTTCAGCCCAGAGAGAATTTTTATAGCTAAGGAGTTGTAAAACCTCTAAAAGAAGACACCATTATGATGAAAGGAGCATTTTCTTATATGTACGTGCTGTGTCTTTCCAACAGCTTGGTGCATTTTAGATTTTTATCTGTAAAACTGTCATGAGCCACATTTTAACTCATCAATTTGATTTTTACCAGCTACACCTGCTCATAAGATACTTCCCTCCAGTGGAAACTAGAAACAGAGCTACTTGTGGGTGACATTTACAAGTGACTGGGGGTAGGGGGATGGTAAAAAATAAATAAAAAGGGACAGCAAACAACTACACAAAAGCCGTCATCCTCTAAAAACTGCAATGTGCATAGCTCTAGGAAAAAAAGTACAGAATGCAATTTTCTAACTGCTAAAACAACTTTTTCCACACGTGCTATTTTCCTCATCTATTTTTATCACAGGCTTCCAGACTGACATGCCTCTTGGCTTCCTTGACCATATGGATCTGCCACGTGGTATAAGTACTGTAGCCTGCAGAAATAGCCTAGCAAGGTGTCTCACTTCACAAGGGTTGATTCAGACTTCCGAACACCTTGAGTAACGGGTCTAAGAGGTTCAAGCATCGTCACTTTCCTCGCTAAATTTGTGGGGCAAATTTTTGCTAATCATTTGCAGCTGAAAACGCTGTTTTCCTGAAAATGAAGTGGGATATGCCTTTGAAAATAAAATGTTAAGAACATAGAAGCTGCTTGTTATCTGAAGCAGTGGCTTTGATTTTTTAAAAAAGATACGCTTCAATAACTAAAAGAAAATTAGAAGTGACTCATCATGTATATTTCATGCCTAAGGGCTAGTGTTTGACTTTACATCAACAGGACTTAAAATATGATCTTCCATTGAAATTAATGTGTCCTGTGGTAGGCAACAGAAGGACTCCTACTGACAGCAATGGATGGCGACAAAATACTGCTACCTTAGTAGTGAGCCTTATCCTCTGCACTGTACCAGCTGGAAACTCTCAAATGCAAACCATAAAAACATCTTAAGTAAAGTTAACTGGGTGCCTTTATATTCTAATATTCTAATATTTTTCTTGTCAAAAGCAATTTCACTGAAGTCCACTTATTTCCAGCATTTTCAGTTTTAAAATCTTGTTTACTCGTTTTTAGTGGCGCTGCATTTTGCATTAGTTCAGCTGTTGTGAGCTTCAGTGCAAGGCTCTTTCTCCCTAGTGACAGAACAGGTTTTGGATAATGGGACATTATCCATCTTTTCTTGGGTACACTTTTGGGGCACACGAGAATGTGCTGAAAGCATCTAGCTGGAAGGTGCCAGCTAGGATACATAAATAGAATACATAACAGGGTTTGCATATTAAAATACACAATTATAGCTCTATGCATCTCATAGATTATTTGTAAATAATTGAAAAGGACAGAAGACTATTATTGACTAATCTTTCCACAGTTCTCTGTAACTGCACCATCATTGCTTGTAACTCGAACATTAGCCAGGCATTATCAATCATGAAGTTCAAGTTTTATAAGTCTAAAAACAGGTCTCAGAAAACACAACAGTTGTCCTTCCTTTGTTAATCAGAAAAGGTGGAGGTTTCAACAGAACTTTTTGTCAAATTTTAAGCCTTGACAGAAAATACGCCTCTTTTTTTCAGTGTTAAACAGTGGACTGGTGTCTAAAATGTCACATGGGGTTTGTTTGAGTTTTTTGAAGCCGTACAGACAATCGTTTTCCCACTTCTACAGTCTACAAGTCGTCAGGTGGTGTAAAGTGTATGTACATGTAATGGGATGGTGCAGCAGGCAGCTCTCACTCATCTGCCACTCGTGCGGTCCATGCAGCCCTCCAGCGTGCCAGCCCCTCTCTCCCTGTCTCGAAAATGGTGGAGAAAACAAAGACTGAAGAGAGACATGGGGAGTCGTTCCAAAGAACAGGAGAGCCCGCCTGCCTGCCTCCCTTCTGGCTGCATCCCTGTCTCGTCACACCTTTAATGCTCTGCACCTTGAGAAGCCACCAGGGCTGATGGGTTGGTTCTTACCTAGACTTCTGGTACCCCATTTGGATAATATTCTTTTTGGAAATGGTACAGACCACACAGACCTCATCTGTGGACTTTAGATGGGTACAGATAAAGTGTTTCCTAACTGTTTTCTAATTTTAAGGAGTTCAGCAGTGGAGAAGGTTGTGCAGGAATGCCAAGTGGTTGATGAGGACATGCTCACCATGCTGCTTTTCCCAGGTGCTCACTCCCTAGGACAGTAAATACACTGCAGGAGCTCAGAAGAAGCAGGCACAGCCCTTTTACGAGGCAGTGTTTGGCGCTCCCAATGAATAACAATCTGACTAAGAATTTGAAGTAAATCTTGTTCTGGTGATTGTATCTTGTCAAGGGCCTCATACTACTAAGTGATGGGTTTAGAATAATAAAATTATTAGATCAGAATAGATCATAAGATCAGAAAAAAAAAATTAGAAAGCAGCAGGGTACCACTGACTTCTACCTTAGTATCAGGGACTTTTTTCAGTTCCCACCCTCAAGGTCATTACACCTCTACTAATGCAACCATCAACATCCTCCTCCTGTCAAGCCAGTTCTCATAACTTCAAAAGAAGATTTACAGGTGCTGACCAAGAAAAAATAATGTTCTTCACAAGTTATTACAGAGATGAATGGCACCTCTGCCTGCGATGACCTGTTTTAGCACTTTCGTGATGACACCACCGTACATGAGCTTCTCTCAACTCCTGTCATGTAAGCCACAGTTGTTTTTTTTGTCTGTCAGCCTAGCCAACCACCAAGGCCACAGAAAGCAGATGTAAGGGCAATGCTAAGTAAACCTTTGCTGTCACTGCCTTTACTCTGAGTTAGTAAATGTTTTGTTGATTATGAGCAGTATAAAGCATCACAAGAAAAGCAGAACAGGTTTACTTTTACAGTGATGAAATAAATCATAAATCGGAAACACTTTGTAATTCAGAATTACCCGTCCTAACCAAGGATCAGGTGCACAGCATTTTGCTGAAACACGTGAATTTTGGCAGTGCAGCTGCTGAAGGAGAGGGCAGTAAACCTCCTCATCTGAGCTAGTAGGGAGCCTCCCAGGGAGGGGTGTCAGACCCTGCCCTGCACCCAGCACAGGGGGTGTTCAGGAGGTGCTGCAGCCCCCCCAGGCACGCCATGCACGTGCAGAGAAGCGTACAGCAGTGTTGCATATCGGAAGATGGGAACAGAGATCACTCCTGTTTCCATGCAGAACTTGAAGGATTCTTGGATAATTTATTTCCAGCACAAATCAGCTTTCTGCCGCATAAGAAATGTATGTGAGGCTCTAACATTATTGTCACTGAGACTTTGTCAGAAGACATTACCTGGCCCGTAAACACCTGAACACCTGAGACAGAGGAACTTGTAATTGAGCCTGCAGTACCACTGCACCCAACAACACAGAAACTTATTTCAAGCCTGCACATTGGAGAGCTTCACATGCCAGGTGATTGGGTTCAGTTATTATTTGCTTTAATTACAGTTTTCTGACCCTAGGTTTCTTAATGCTTTATACAGAAAAGCAGTACAGATAGTAAGCACAACAAAATACAGGCACATTTTACAGGTAATTTACAGAACTTCAAGCTAATGAGAAATGAGAGTCCATTCCTACAATATCTTTGTCTCAGTGTCTTATTCTGCAATCAGTGGAACTCACAGGCATTAAGAAGCCATAGAAAAGAGCTATTTTTTGATTTGGTTTGAGTTTTTGGTGGAATGACTTTAGATATTCCAAGTTTGATGAGTCAGGTTTCAGCTATTTTTTTATATAATTTTCTTTGCTAATTGGATATGCAAGGGTCACAGAACTAAAGAAAAAAAATCTAATTTTAACCTGCAGTTGATTTATGAAATGATACTGAGTTCCTTGAGTTTGGGAGAATAACATACACCACTAATAATCTCTGGGAACTGATTTAACACCGTATTCTGTCACAGTGCTAGGAAGAAGCCAAGGACTTGTAACAATCTGTCATTTGCAGTGACATTTTTATTACTCTTTCAGAAAGGCTGTGCTTTAATTGTCTCCTTGCTTCAAATCAACTGCTTAGTTTGCTTTAACAGTATTTTTTTCGCTATAGTTACCATTGCCCTTGCTATAAGAAACCTAAACTCTCTGTATATTTCTGGCATGGTAACTGCCAACAGAAACAGGAGCAGAGAACCTACCCGTGTCCTTCTAATTTAAGAGAGTGAAAATGCTACTGATTGCAAGTCATATTTTCATGGAATTCACACCAAATTCCTCTTAGACCTGCATCCCAGGCAATTCCCCTTTGATTCACTAGGATTGACCTGAGAGAAAATCCATCAAAATAATATACTATTTTTTTCCAGTATTGTGGAGTTTGCAACAAGCTGCCCAATGGAGAAGTATCTTTGCTTTTGACTATTATAAAGAAACTGCAAGCTCTTAATTTAGTAGCAATGTCGCTAGTGCTTTAGCATCTTCTGCAGTGTGCCTCCAACTGATGAACTGAAGCACAACTATAAATAACGATGATGTCTTTGTCAGCTTGTGAGAAAACGGGGTTGGATCTTGGTTTTGTTTTTTGGTTTTGTTTTTGTTGGTTTTTTTGAGGTTCTTTTTCACATTTCCTGGAAGTACATGTAGTAAGATACCTCTAATCTCTTCTTTTGCTTAATACATAGATTTATCTCTTTGATGGGTCACTGAATCAAACCACCAATTTGTTGCCTGCTGGTTCATGACAAAGCTCAGTGACCCATGGGAACATGGCCCTAATGTTGTATTGTACACAGTGGGCACTCCAAAGATTAGTGATTGTGTCAAAACAGTCCAGAACTTAGAGGTGCACTTCCTTTTCCAAGTGAGAGGCAGTTTCCCTCCATCCCAAACTGCACTTGACTGAACCTGGCCAAACTGCATTCTCAGACCTCTGGTTTCTGTGCATGCCCTACGTATCTAAACGGTGGGAGATCCTCTCCCAGCATCCAAAATCCATGGGATCCCAAATATTTTCATGGTTGGGCAGCTCCTTCACCGCTCTGTGATAAATAAGAAGTTGTCCAGGGAGCAAATGGCTTTGTTCATTTGGATATACCAGGTCTGTATTTTAAGAGAGTACCAGTCAGAAAACAATAAAGTTTCACAAATCCCCAGTTTGGGGACTCAATGCAATGATGAAGAGGAGGGACTTGATGCCAGCTGTGGCATGATAGCTGGTCTGGGTGCTAAGAGGTTTTAATGGAGCAGATGAAATCCATCCTGGCTTCTGAATCACGTATGCATTCAGGCAAAATATGTTCAGGGGGAAAAAAAAAAAAAAGAGTTAATTTTCCGGGCTTGCATGCCTTCGGATTTGTTTGCTTGGGTATATTTTTGGAGGGTAACATTAGATGCTAAGGGAAAGCTACAGCAAGGCTTGTGACTAATGGATAAGATGCAGTATGCTCCGTGATGCTATGAGAAAAATGCTGATGCAGTTAACTGATATCAGAGAGATAAAATAGCACCAGCATTAAAAAAAACAAAAGCCAAACTGAAAGATTTTGTCAAGTTTTTGAGATCCCACCTTGGTATCCTTTTAGAGGACGTTTCTAAATTAGTAGCCACGTAAATACTTGCTGATTAAATTGTTGTACAATTCGATTAACGAGGTGAAGGAAAAATAGCAACATTTTCATTTTAATGAGATGTCTGCTCTCTCCTCCTCTCTACTATGCATCTTAATGTACCTTGCTGTCTGCACTGACTTGGGGCTCCAAGGCTTTGTCATTTCTTGGCAATTCTGTTCTCTAATTTCTTCTGACACATGGTGCTTAAATCCACACGAAATGTGAGGTGAGGCAGAGAGGATTCCTGCAGACTGCCATGCCATAAGAGGAGCACTCATTTGCATTATTCATTAGATAAATGCACTGATTTGCATCTCATTCTGGTCTCCTCCATTTCTAGGCAGGGGATGGAGACAATTCACAGAATTGCTGAATTTTTGAATGATACTAATAGTGTTCATTTCGAATTAAGTCTCCATTGTCTGCTGCCCTGTATTTTGTCCCACACTTACCTTAAATACCTACAGAAACTACATCCTTTTGTTCTTTTAATAGTGAGCTGTGCCTATTTACTGCATAGTAAAAGGGTGGTAATTTGTTTATCATTGCAATTTTGAAAGTATTTATCAAAGCCATAATTCAATGCTTGATCATTTTTTGTGATTATTACAGTGTTTCTCCCTGTTGTTCTGAGGTTATGGTTCAAAAGCAAAAGCTTGTAAATCAACTGCAGTGATCTGACAACATCTATAATTTTTTTGCCATTCAGTATTCTTGAGCAGTAAGCTTTTAAGAACTACATGCCCTCTGTTAACCAGCATGTTAATGCAAGAACGTGGAGAAATTGTATGGCCCTAGATAACCATCAACATTGTCTCTCTTTCTTCTAAGCTTTATGAACCCTTTACATTATGCTTAGCATTAATATTTGATTCAGAAATCTGTACTGTTAAAGGAGGGGATATCACTGTTCTGTCCACAGGGTACTGGGGGAGGAAGGTTAATTTTGCAGGATGGGGGTTAGTACTATTGAGCTCTTTCATCCCATTATTAAACACAGGATACTGTCTGGGGAAATTGGGACTTTTAAAGGACTTAAACCAGTATCATTATTGCATCATCACTTTTTGAGAAAACCTACATGATAAATACCTTTGAGTGCTGCTGCAATCCAGAGCCATTCCCTGAACCATCATTTTACATCCAAGGACAGCAAATTGCAGAACCAATAGTGGTTTATTAGCTCAGTGGGTTAGAGCATGGCGCAGACAGCATTGAGGTTGTGGGTTCAGTCCCTCTATTGGCCATTCACCTAAGAGCTGGACTCCATGAGCCTAACGGGTCCCTTCCAACTCAGAATATGTTGTGATTCTGTGACTTTCAAAGCCTGTCTTTACAGCTGGTGCTGCACTGGGCTGTCTATTGCTAAGGAAACTAAGGAAAGACATTGCCACCATTTTAAATAGCTTAGAGCATAATTGAAACACAGATGTCAAAAGCAAAAAAAGTTAAAAAGTGGGGCTCTGAAGGCTGACTTAGGCATGTGTTAAGGCTAATGATTGTGCATTATTTTGACTGAAATTGTGGCATGGCTTTTTGGCTGATGCTGTAGCTCTCTGGTTTGCATGCTAGACAAATTCACTTCTTGAATTAGAAAGTGGGAAAGGTAGTGACCCTGAGGAACAGTTAGTCAGGACACTTCATCTGTAAGCAGGGTTATGGCAGAAAATACAACTGAAATGACATATGAAAATGAAACCAGTTTATATTAGGACTCCGCCTAATACACAACTTAATTATAATTGAGTTTGCCACAACTTAGTGACAGCTGAATCTAAACAAATCACCTAGGTAATGTGCTGATTGCACTAACAGCGGTTGTTGTCAGGGGTGGAAGATGCCATATGGCTCCTCTTCTCTACCCAGGTCAAAATATCATTAGGAAGAAGCTTAACTACATCAACACAAATGAGGAATTAGCCAGTCTGGCTTTCCTCCAGCCTACAGAGTATGTGCATGTCCCAGGATCTGGCCATTCCCAGGCACAGTGAGGGGCTACCCAGATTTTTCCAGAATGTACTGAGTGGAGGAGTATCATGGTACCTGAGGACAAACAAAGGTAGCTGGTGCTCAGTTGCATTGCTCAGGCACAGCTTAGCTGTCCAAGACATGCCCAGATTATGTTTGGGCACTTGGTGAAAGGGACATAAAGTGTGAGTGACACGGGATGCAGAGGGCGGAATGATGCACGAGCCAGGCCTGCAGCAGGCGAGGTCGGTCCAGCCACAGGGAGAGCTTTCTGTGCAGATGAGGGAGGACACGAGGCAAAACCCCAGGCACTGCATTTGGTACAAGTCTCCTAAACTTTGCACAGCCTTTTGATTTCGTCAACAGACAAAACCATTGTATAAATCTCGCAGTGCTGTGACTGAGGTGTTACCCCTCGCATTCCCTTTTGATGTCAGAATCTTGTCCATTTACAAGTATCAAATGCTAAAACCAGTCACTAGTAATAATGTAGAAGCTACTGCTCCTGCAAGAGCCGCAGAGCCTGTTTGCACCACCACTTTGAAATGAACTTTTAGCATTTCTGTTCTAAACTGTGTGATGCTTTTCTAGGTTGCACCAGAAGTACAGTTTATGCTATATTAAATTGTTATTAACTACAAAATGTCATCCAAAGTATAATGTTGTACCAGTTTGAATTATATATTTTTGTTATGCTTCTTGCTTTGAAAAATACACATTTGAAATTTTTAAGCATGCCAAGTAGGCCAGATGCTGCCCTTCAGAAATAAAAATTGTCTTAACTGATTCCATGACTATTTGGGATGTACAAGAGCCGTAAAACTTCTGGCAGACTTAAAATATCTTTCCTTGAACACTAGTCCCACTGTGCTGATCTTGCTGTCAGCAAGGGTTTGCAGATCCTCAGTTATGAAACACCTTGTCACCGCTCACCCAGCAGCATGCTCCTGCTTTGCTGTGAAGTTTGTTAAAGCACTTTGTCCAGATTTTGAACTATAGAATATATTTTCTAATGATTTTTTTGTAAAATGGTTGTGGACAGTCCTGCGATAAAACTCAGGGTAGCTATTCTGAAGGGGGTTGCAGAAAAGATGGATAATTCATTATGCAGAAGCTTTTAGATTATTCTAAACGATATCTACCCTTAAAAATGTCCTTGTCTAGTGCAAAGTGAGGACAGCAGCTGTTCACAATTTATTTTTATCATCACTCTCCAATGGATATTAGACCTCTTTCTCTTTTGGGGCTTGCCACAGTGTCCCTGACGAATTAACTGCACGGCTCTGCCTCATTCATTACAAACCACGTATTTTATCTGCCATGGGCTTCTCTGTACCGCCAGCAGCCCCTCTGAGTCTGGAGCAAGCCTACTGAAGCCACTGTGGAAGCACCTAGACCCTGGTTTAGTTTCTCCATACTGCTTTCATCATGTTGAGTAGACCAAAAAAAAAACCAGCCCGGCTTTAGGATGGAGCAGAGGATTTTTACTGGCACAGGAAAAATTCCTCTAGTGGCAGAGGATTGGAAAAATCGGGTCAATGCCATCTGCTCTTTGATCCTGCCCCTATTTCAGAAGCTTATTCAGGAGATGGACCATGCCAGCAGCTGGAGGACATGGAGCAGGCCTGAGAAGAGTCCTGCCAGACAGTCAGAATGCTGGGACTTGTGTAACCAACACAAGCTAGAGTAGCCTACAGGATACCTAGAGTTCTTCCAAGTCTTAATCAGGATGAAATGCTCCTTAGGACTACTTTTCTCCCTCTTCATGTGTGATGAGCATAAGCTGGAAACCAAAATACATTCATTTTCTCCACACTCTAGGTAACAATTTCTACAGTATGTTCATAAATGTAAAAAGTGAAGCTGTTTCAAATAAGCTTCAAGAATAACAACTGAAATAAAAATTTCAAAACCTTTCAGATAGAATAGAATCATAGAATCACTAAGGTTGTAAAAGACCTCCAAGATAGTCGAGGCCAACTTATTACCGAACACCACCTTGTCAACTAAACTGTGGCCCGAAGTGCCACATCCAGTTGTTTCTTGAATACCTCCAGGAATGGTGACTCCACCACCTCCCTGGGTAGCTCCTTCCAATGCTTAACTACTCCTTCAGAGAAGAAATTCTTCCTGGCGTCCAGCCTGAACCCCCCCTGGCACAACTTGAAGCCACTGCCCTTTGTCCTATTGCTGGTTACCTGGGAGAGAGGCCACCTGCCTACAGCCTCCTTTCAGGTCATCTTAGGGGGCAGAATGTCTTCCCTGAGCCTCATTACTTCAGGCTAAATACCACCAGCTGCCTCAGCTGCTCCTCATAGGACTTAGTCTCCAGACCTTTCACCAACTCTGTTGCCTTTCTCTGGACATGTTCCATCTCCTCAGAATCTTTCCCGAAGCGAGGGGCCCAGAATTGGACACAGATCTTAAGTGCTTCTTGGTACTACAGGAACAAGTCACTTGCAGCACAAATTGCAGCACAGAAAACTTCACAGGATGCAGCCCTTCTAATATTCCTCACTAATTACAGAAAGCTGATCCTCATTTGTTCATCCCTCACGTGTGAAACTCTGAGAGCTGCATCAAATTAAGTTCCAAGTATATTTTCAGTTTCTGTTGAAACTGATGCCACTATTTCAGCAAAAAGAGAAAAGGAATGTTGCTTTCCTTCAAGCAGTTCCAACAACAGCGCTAGGAGCTTACATCTGTTACAAGAGGAAAACGCTATCTTTATGCATTTTTGTAAAGCAGCCAGTGGCTAATGGGCAGGAAGTCGTTCTGAAAGTTTTGCAAATCTACATAATGTTCCTGAGGACTGGAGCATGCATTCGAATCACAGATTTAACAGAGAGAAGAAAAGCGGGGGCATCTGTGCAGCCAGATAGCTCACTGTTGGCTATGTATCTGAGAAGGGTCAAAATCACAAGTCTTGCCAGCTAAGAATAGCATTATTTTAAGTTTAAAATACTCCCTTTATGATGTTTCCTTTCAGTTCATAGCACATAAATCAGTGCTGCTTCCTGCTCTTCACAGGAGACTTAAGCGTTTGTAGGTGTTGTGCTGTGATAAATGTGGATATCTGTGAGTGCATGGAGTTGGTCCCTTCTCCGGAGCAATGACTCACTTGTAGCCAGGGTGCCTGACAGAAATCCTGTAGAGGCATGAACTAATCTAAATTGCAATGACCAGAAATAAATGTGTACAGTGGTAGCTGATTACCCTACAGTTTCTTACCATGAGCTGAAGCGCAGAGTTGTAAGACTGCACCTGAGAAATGCAGTCTCTGACAGACTTCAGTTGCATTTAACATTTGTGTTGTGGAGCAAATGTGTCATGGGGCGCTCTCTAAAACCTGAAGACCTCTGACTCAAGTAACATGATTTATACCATGATCTTCCTGTTCATCTGCAGTGCCTGTGACAATCCATGTACTTGCAGTAATGTTCTGTGAGCAGGAGCCAGCACCTCGGCTCACGTCAGTTCCATGGATGAGCAGTCCACTTCCCACATCAGTGCACTGGTTGTAAATGCTTTAGTGTGCAAGCTCCTATTCAATACTGTGATTATCAATTCTCCCAGAGGAAAATAATGTAAGAAAATTATAGAAAACTATATTTCATATGTCCTTGTCTATCTCGCTGTTCATTCCAGATACCTTCAAAAGAACTAAGTAAATTTTTTTAGTGCTTTAGAGGCTATACAGGGGATCACAGAGCATTAAAGTTCCTGCTTTCATATAGAATTCTTAAAAGTCAGTCACAGTGGTAGCTTTCAAGGAATAGCACTTATTTGCCATGCCAGCTAAATTTAGGAGATTACTGCTATAACCCAGGCATTCCAGTTAGTTGTTTTTCTTTTTTTTTTAAGTTGATGATGCTATTACAGCAACTTAATCTATTTGCACCTATCATTTCTCAATGCATCTCTTTCAACTACACCAAGCAGTCCAGATTTTGTCTAAAAACCTTTCCATGCGTCTCATCCTTTCTTTGTCACAAGGCAGTCAGAGTTCTCCGAACATCAAATAGCATAACAACAGCAGTAACAATGTCTAAAAAGTTGTGGGAGTCTGCAGGGGAAGTCACGCAGAGTAATATCACACTCTGCGTCGGCACTTAATGATGCATCCTTCCCATAAACTTAATGAAGATGGGGGCTTAACTGGTTGATTCCCAAGTGAGCATTTTCTATGCTATCATTGTAAAAATATTTATACAATTGCATTATTTAGGGTAACATGTATTTAGGAGCCCTTCTAGTGCTAACTGCATGCTGTCCAATCATCTGGGTGATCCCCTACCCCAAATGCAAGCTCTCATCTCATGGACAAGTTGTGAAGTACAGGGAAGTAAGGAATCAACACTGGTCAGCATGAAAGATACTAGTTGTAACAGAGCACACAATTAATATTTAGTATCATATTTCCACATGCTGAAAAAGAAGGGGCCTCTTTAAGGAGATTCATGATCTCATTTCACTGATTTTTATGGAGAATTCCTCCCAAGTGTGAAAAACAGCACAGAAGAAAGTACTGGGGTTCCTGTGTAATAAAAAAAGCATAAGTAAGTCAAAACCAAACAGATAAGGGATAAAGGCTCTTATCACCAAGCAGTGATATGAGGGCAGCACTGACTGACTGATATCAAACTGGAGATGATGAGTGTGGTGGGAAGAGGCAGTGAAGGGCAAACAGTGATGTTTGTGAGGGCAAACAGCTGATGGCTGATGAGATGGAGAAGGAGTAGCTGCTGCTGGATTGCAATAAGAGCATGCAAGGAGCTAGAAAAATGATCTTAGCAGAAGCATTCTGGATTTGTGGATGGTTATCAGCAGGCCTAGATTGCATTTGTCAAGGCCAGAAAAAAGGTTGTTGCTGTAATCAAAACACGGTATGGGAAAAGCCTCAATGAGAGTTTAACTAGGAAGATGGATAGGAAAGACTGTATCACAGTGATATGATAGTGATGTAGCATGGAAGCCATAAATCATCTGGCAGAGCCAGTCCACTGTCAGCAAGGCCAATTAGCCCATGATGAGCGCTGCACTGCCAAAGCGAGGCGTCTGCTACCCAAGCTATCGGGTTTTTAGCTATCACAAGAACATCTAAACAACAGATTTATAGCTAGCTCAGTTCTCTGCTCTGTGCAACTAAATACAGTGGAAACATATTTAGCCTAAGTGTGACTTTCCAAATTAATCCACCTGACAGGCGGGAGGTACAGCAGATCCTGCTCGCTTTAAGTCATTCTTTGCAGACTGTTTCCTGCAATCACAGTTTCCCTTCTCTGCAGTCCTGCTTTTGACTCACAGTTCTCAACTTCAGTCACTTACAGCCTCTCCTCTTGCTGATCAATCTCCCTACAACAACCCCATTTCCTCCCCCAGTACCTCGAGTTTAAAACTGTGGGTCCAGTTCTGTTTTGTCTTCATGGCTCTGCAAAAAGTGTTTTTGGAGACAGATGCTCAGCAGTGACATGCACTGGCAGGAGCAACATACTCAAAGGAAGAGACATTTTCTGGATCTGTCTTTTTTGCTGTATTTCTCCTAAGCAACATATTGTCATTTCTCTTGCCTCAGCATGTCAGGTTTGCCGTGGCTTTATTCAGGGCAGTTAAGCATATGGAGATTTCAGCTGCCTGCTTCCCAAAGGATACACCGGTCATTCCGACACACGCCCATCTTAGGCATTTGGCACTTCCGGGCTGTGCTGGTACAGGATGCACACATCCCATCGTAGGCCCAAACCATTTAATGCATTCACAGTAAAGAATTTTGGATACCTAATAATATTTGAGAGTTTTCTAATGATGCTAAATGATAAACACAGGCATTCTGGATAGGGGAAAACATGGAATCCAAAATGCTGCTAAAAATTGTGTCAAAAAACCTTGAAAATTCATGCTGTTTTACTTTTAATCTGATTACCATCAGAATACTGGGGGTTTTTTTCTAAATGACCAAGATATAAAATTATTTTTAGAAGTATTTCATATACTCGGGATGACATTTTCATAGTTATTAATTTGGTACCTTCCAGATGTTAAGCCTTGGAAGCAAAAATTTAAAACTAGTATAATGTGCTCGATTGCATAAAATAAGACGTAGCTACATACACCTGTAAGAACATTCCAAAACAGTATCAGTCAATGAGTTTTTGAGAAACCAGAGCTACATTTACTATGAAGTACCTGTCCATGGAATGAGAAATTTAACGAGTGAGGCACAAATAAAATTTAGAGGCTAGCTTCAAGCCATTCCTCAGCAGCTCAGAAGGTTTGTGTTCCTGTGGCTGGGGCCCATGGATAATGTTCTGGTCAGCATTAGCCAAGCCAGAGGCCATCACTGTGTTCATCAGCACTGCTGTGGAACACTGCAAATTCTGGCTGCTGCCCAGGCACTGGTCCTACACCAACCCAAACTCCCAGGCTATGAAGCTTGAGGTTTGATCGAAATTTCAATACTACATTGCTGTGAGGGCACTATTTCTGCACATTTTGGATTCTGCTTCCCCCCAGTATTTACCCTGTGTCCTTAATTTGTCCTGATTTCATCCACTAAGACCATTTCAACCTCTAAAGCACTTGCTTCCTTTACAAATTCACAGACTAATATAAGATAGGAGTGAAAGATTTCAGCTGTAGAAGGGTTACCTGTGACTGAGTGTTAGAGAACATTTGATTTCTATCTAGAATTTGTATTTAGGGTTTCATTTCAATTTTATCTGCTTTAGACCAGCATAAGCATGACTTCCCTAGAGTGATATGAAAGAAGGAACATGCAAGGTATCTTCGCTTAAGCTTTGGCACAAACTCAGGCTGTGCTTGACAAGGCAGTGGCTCCCACCTCATTTCCCCAAAGAATGGAAACAAACCTATTCCTGCCTTTAAAAAAAAAAAAAAAAAAAAAAAAAAAAAAGGGGGGCCCAAGAACGACCTCTGCTCCTTTCATTTTTCTGCAGAGCTGGCACTTCAGAATGCTGAACAATTAGTGGTATGTTTATAAAAGTCATTATAAAAAGTGTTGTTTTCAGCAGAATAAATTCAAGGGTCTCACTCATCAATTTTAAATGAGAGTAGCAAGACTGCAAGGTCAAATGTATGAGCTTATGCTGTTGCTGCTTTGAAAATGCCAAGAGGGATTTTCGCCGTATCTCTGCTTCACTCCAGAGAAAAGCTTCCTCCATTTTCTTTTTTAATTAAAATGGACACCAAAAAGCTAAGTTATATGAATTAAGAGAAGGGACTTTACAATGAGGCTTGATTTGGAATAATTATCATTGTTGGGAAGTATTTTTCCAAGTACACTTTCTGTCTCTAATTAAATCCATGGAAATGCTTCATTTTTTGGTTATTGCCAAAGTGTGTTTCAAACTCGCATAGAAATACGCAATTGTAATTTCATTAGAATTCCATTTCTCCAGGCTATACAGGTGCAATGAAAGAAGAGGTAAAATTAATTAAAATTGTGGACATGTTTATACCCGCCAGGTGTCATAAAAGGTAGTGGCTCAGACATTTTTCAAGTAATTAAGCAGACAGTTCTGCTTTTTCTGGTGAGTTATTGCCCTTCCCTCTTTAATCTGTGTAAGAGATTTCATCACAGAGCTATTGTCAGGTGATGGGATTGCTCTTTACAGTCAGCATCCCGTCGCCCTGCCTCTCGTTAATGGAAATCATCGCTGCAGAGAGGCAGTGACATGCGATCGGCACGTTTCCAAAGGCGAGCTCCCTGCGCCAAGCTCTGCCCACAGTTTAGGCTAAAAAGGGGATAACACAATTTTCAGTTTAACCATATTTGGATTAAATAGCTTAAGTGTTCATTCAGGGCATAGTACATCTTCTGAAGATAAAGCACAGTTCTCCTCAGTGAGGGCAGCATTTAATCAGATTCATATGTGTTGGTGGTGTTTGTGTTATCGAGTTTTTTCATTCCATTTCTATTTTGTCAAGAGTTTTTCTTCTGGCCATGTTGAGACAATCACTAGTTTTCCTGAGGATGTGCAAATTGCCATGGTCACATCCTCAGGCGATATTGTACATAAGACTGTAATGATGGCATTTTCTAAGTTTTTAGTCTAAGTTAGGACCAGAATTGCGTACATTTTCTTTCTCTGCTTTGGCCGTGGATATAAACACCCCTCTCGCTCCTCTCCTTGCAGTACATAAACACAGCCTCCACATCCTGCTGTGTGTCCTGTGCGCAGCTCTGACTCGGGGAGGAGCAGGTGCTCGGAGCCCCCGGGCTGCTCTCCGGGCACAGGCACGACCCCGCATCCCCGGTACCCAGAGCGGGGCCAGCCTGGTTCGGTCAGCCCGGACACTTCTAGAAGGTGACTCCTGGGACAAAACAGCGCTGCCTCTGCCCCTCTGCAGGGGTGTGCCGGAGCGCTGCTCTCCCCGTGCTCCCCGCAGCTCTGCTCGGCATCATTAACAACCGCAGCTGCTCTGCGCCTCCAGTACCATCCCCTGCCCGTGAAAGCTGTTTTCCACCCCACAGCCAAAGGAATGGGCTGGAGCCTGCATTCCAGGGCAAGTTGGGCATTGTCTCTCCCAGTCCTGCCGCACTGATGCAAACAGACAACCAAGCCCACCATGCTTTCTCAGGAAAAGTGGTCATCCCTTATTTTTATTTCCTTTTTCAGTTGGTTTGTATTCTGCAATTGCTGTTAAGTATTTTCTAATGGGCAGTTTTTAATTTTTTTAATATTGCAAGAAAAAGAGTCTGTGTAAAATAGATTGCCCTGTATTCAACAAAGTAGAACATGCTAATTGCATTCAGTTGCAAATATCCATAACAATGGACATACTTAGAGCAAAAATAATTCTGAATGACAATATTCACTGCCTACTTCCATTTAAAGTTGGTCCCCTCCCTGAGGTTGTTTTTTATTTAATGCTCTGTGTTTATTAAGTTTTATCATTTTAATTAAATTACCTTGTAATATTCTCCTGCTTTCAACATTATCCTTTACAAGGTCATCTCTGATACATGACTAATGCATTTGACTAAAATGCACAAATAAAATATGATAGTCGCATTAAAGCCTATGGGACTGTGCTGAGAATAACAACTCAGTCCAAGCTTTTAACAAAAATTTTTAAAAAAATACAGCAAAACCTTGCAGATGAAGGATAAAGTCATACACTTCTAGCACCAAATTCAGCTTGTGTATACTTTGCACCTGCTGTTCTGGGGCTGAATTTGACCTTTTGAGGGTTGAAGATGGGGTTTGAAACAGTTGGGGTTTTTTCTTCTTTTCAGGTTTTAAATAGCCATTTTATTCTATTTCAGTACTGCTATGGTACTGCTTCTGCTACCACCAGCATAAGTCCAGAATCTACCTTGACCTATATGGTGCTTTGTTGCAGTTCTGCTTCATGTTTGTTCCCTTTTTTGTGCTGCCCAGGCATTCAGTTAAAAACATGATAGGATTAAGCTCCATCAGTAATTAATTTAAGATATATTGCTTATCCCACTGATTTGCCTCATTTCATTAGGTAAAATAACAAATAGAGCACTTCATTTGGTACTTTTGTGAAAGTTACACTATTCTCCCTGAACATGCTCTCATTTTTCCTCCTGTAGCAGTCAGTCCAGACATCTAATCATTTCTATCACATGATCCTGAGTCTTTTCTATTCCTGCAATGACCTATGTCAGTTGAGGAAAGCACAAATATATTTTAAGAGAGGGGACAACAATGATTTATGGAGTGACATCTCAGTATTTCCAATTTTTTATCCTATTCTTTTTGCATCTTAATGTTACAAATTTTTTTTCCAATAGAAGTTTCTGTTTCGTACACATTGTGCTGTCTTAGGTTCTTTTATAGACTTGAAAGAACTTCAGTTTACCACAGAAAGTACTTTAAAAAAATCTTCAGTAGGCACCAACCTCCTCAAAGCTTAAGCTAAGATACTCTAAAATCAGCTCTAAGCAAAATACAATATGGAGATTCTTAAATTTATCAAGGAAGAAGCTTTTCTGAGAAAGTTTTGGCAATTGATATTTTCCATCACTTACTGGAGGAGTCGTATGCTTTTAATGTCTTGGAAAACACTTTGTGTGGCAGCCAGGTGCTTTCAGAGCATCTGACACCAAGTGCAGTCTCTTACATTCTGTCGTGAAGCAGGGTAACCTTGGATTGATAGAGAGTCCTTTATTATTTAAACTTACTCAAGTTCCTCACTAGGAAGGTATTAAACACATACTGTTTGAAGAATTTTTTCTTTCACAGTACATATCAAATTTTAAATTAGAAAAAAGAGCTATTCTGGCGCTGGATACTCCAGCACCCTGGACACAGGACTGCAGCTGCCCCAGGCTCGCCTGATTCGTGTCTCCTGATGCGCTGCAGCCTTCCCTGGTGAGCCAAGGGGCCCTGCACACAACCTCACAAGCCTTGGCTTTGAGAACCTGAGACCCAACATCACTGCACAGAGACACAGCGCTGCCACCGAGGGGATCCAGAACACATCCACGGTGATAGCACCGGCTCCAGCAGTGACTCAACATCAAACAATCAATTTCTTTCCTGCCAGCGTTGTCCTCTGACCACCACCACTTGCTGAGAGCCCTTCCAGCAGGAGCAGAGACAGCGATACACAGCAGAGGTTAGCACACAACACCTTCAGCAGGTAACTACGGTGTAAAAAGCAATTGTACTGGCTGCCCATAAAACACTGTCCATTAAAAAAAAAAAAAACAGCTGCAGAATTCTAGGAGAATAAAAAACCCTTAGTCCTATTCAAGTGATTTGAAACTCACCTTGCTCAGGACTGACTAGAAGCCATCACAGCCTTCCGAACACGTGGCAACATCTATAGACTACCCTTGAGTGCTTGCTTAAGCGTTTAGTTAACAACCATCATTTACCCTTAATTGGATAAATTTGTGGAGGTTTTCAAACAGAAGAATCGTCCATGTCTAATTATCACCTCACTTCTGAAAGCTGGGTCCATGGTGAGGCAAAGTTTTCAGCATGGCTCTCAAAAGAAGCCAACCTAAATAAGGAAGAAATGAAATTGAAAAAAGTAAATGCATGTTACAATACTCACACTTAATTTAATTGAGAATGGAGCAGTCTATCAGTACTGTGTTTTTACATGATGAAAACATATTCGTGCACTGCATTTTCAGACTTACATTTGTAGAAGTAAGTCTAGTGTGGGATTACAGTGGATTTGAAGAATGCCTCTTTTTAGAAGGATAATACTCCTTTTAAAATGTGAAACTGGAAGCGGAATGGTAGCACCTGAGAAAGATGTAGGTGGATAAAACTTCAATAAATAAATCAAGCAGAGCAAATCCACCATCTACCTTAGATATCTGGAGTGTGTTCTGATGCTTTCTCAGTAGAGGATACTTTAATTTTATAAAAAAGTATTAATTTTATAAAGTTTTATGATCAAGAAATCCAAACCTATAAATAAATAGATATTTTGGAATAACACACTGAAGTTTAACATTCAGTCAAGCTAACTAAATCATGCTGTTTGTACCTGTCCTCATCCCACTCTTTCCCTAGCCCACATACATGTGTTTTTCTAGGTATGGGATCACTGAATTTTTATATAGCATGTAGGCAGTTATGTATGTCATTACCAATGTGGCAGAAACGAGTTAGTTCTGATAACCAAACTTTCCCAGTGCAATTTGCTAAGTGAGAAAAAAAAAGGAAAACAGAAAATAATTGTAGCCTGTCTGTGGCTAAATGTGATGAAGCTGAGCTGTGCCAGCAGGGTCTGGGAAGCTGCAGTATGCATGTCTATACGTGTCCTGACTTCTCTTTGTCTTGGGACCACGGTCCTCTTTGGTTGCTGATAAAAATAAGATTGACTCCATCACTTCCGGGAATGGAGGCTGAAGCTAGACACACATTTCAATAAAGCAGATGCTAATCTAGTGAAGCATCATCTGGAGGAGAAGTTGTTCTCTCTGTGGGCAACCACCTCTGGAAGTTTTCTAGTTTTCACAGAATTTGATGTTTCAAGTGTCTTTAATCCTAATCCTCATTCAACAAGCGCCCCCCATGGTTGAAGATAGATTGTCCTTTGCTGCACTGTCCTCCTCTGCTTGCTGGGGTTATGGCCCATTTCCCCTCAGCAGAGGCCGCAGAGAGCTCCCCCACTGCTTCAGCCCTGAGGTCTCCTGGTTTAGCTCTGGGCCACAGGCAGCAGGGCAGTCAGCAGAGCTGATGAGTTCTCCACTAACGTGAGCAGCCAGTCTCATCTGCCAGCTGCTGTAGGTCTGTGACCTCTAGGGAGGGGCA
This sequence comes from Donacobius atricapilla, assembly GCA_013397315.1. Taxonomy (NCBI): domain Eukaryota; kingdom Metazoa; phylum Chordata; class Aves; order Passeriformes; family Mimidae; genus Donacobius; species Donacobius atricapilla. The sequence continues at coordinate 856,214 of WBMY01001677.1, forward strand.
GGAATTCATCCCTCCAGCCAGAGTCACTGGGGGGCAGATGTCAAAGCCCTCTGTGAGCTGGAAGAGTCATCGTGTCTGAGCCTAGCAGCCCTTCATGTCTCTTGGTTTTGGATGGGTGCATTTATCTAAACAAAGCTCCTTCTCTGTTTTGTTTTTGTTTATTTGTTTGCTTTTTGGTTTGGCTTTTACAGAGAGAGGGATCAAATTCCTTCAGTGCCAGTTCTCTATATCCAATACTAGTTACAAGCAGAGTAACCAAGGAATAGTAAACTTGTGCTTTCTCATACCAAGTTCTCCCCCTCACTTGTTTTATTTAGGCCTTGTGGGAACATCCCAGCTCGTTGTCTCCGATATGGCCACATGGAGTCATAAGGTCTTTTTGTTTCCTTTTCCTGATTCCTTCAGCAACTGTGTTGATTTAAATCCATACACAGCCTTAAATTGCTGCGAGCCATAGTCCTGCCTGTTCCACCCGTGGCAGAACGTAGTGCCTCACTAGCTGCAGAAACAACTCCCCATCTTTCTTCTGGACATCTTGCAAACCCCTGTCAAAATTGTTTTGTGTCCCAGTCTCCTGCCAAATCTCTTTCACATTCAGGGGATGACTTAATGTTCATGCTTCAAGAGGACCGAAGGCTATCCATGACTCCTTGTTTTCTGGAGCACTGTAAGCTTCCTCATGCAGCTTGGGAAGTTATTGAAGATGCCTTGGCCATGTACCGTAGGCACCCTTCATCACAGGTCCCATCAGGCGGGGTCTGACACATGATACCTGTCAGAAACATTCAAAGGAACACCTTTCTTATGACCCAGGAGTACCAATATGTGTATAATTTCCCACTGTGTAGCCAGCACTGCAGCCAGATGCTTTGGTGCTTTAATAAATCATAAAGTTGCCTTTTCAAGGAATACAGTACAATTCTTTCCACTTAAAGAGAAAATTATCACATTTCATCTCTATCAGGTTGGCCTTTTCCCATTTTTCTCCTAAAATGCCATTTCTAAGAGAGCTGGTGGAGCCTTGTACTCACAGGGAGTCCTGGGCTTGATCCCTCAGGGAGGCTGAATGTGATTACACTCGCTGTGCTGACCCCACTGTGGCATTATTTACTTGAGACAGGCAACACAAGGAAATGTTTCCTTCTTCATTTTCTATTCATTTGCTCAATACTTCTGCCTAAACCAGATTTTTGCACTAAAGGCTTCATGCCTGGCTTTATGGATATACGGTATACTCATACAGCTGTTTTAGTGTTGTGTTCGTAAATATTTCAGAAATTGTGCTTTAGTCTGGCAGCTTCCATTGAACTTCATCAGTGAGCAGGCTAGAAGTCTGACCTAAGGGGTTTGTGTATTCATTTGTATTAAAGCCGTCAGTATTTGGGCAACTCAGGATGACTGTGATTGGAAGTTCAAAAATACAATGATCTTTTGTGTCTAGTGCATGTTATGCAGGAGAATATTTAAATCAATAATAATGCTATCAGAGCTGGAAATCAAATGCAAAATAATTCCCTGGGCTTGCCATGTATAATGACATTTGCTCTTTTGATGAATTGCTAATGTATTCTTGGACAGAAGAGCTGGCAGCCCAGCCAGCCTCACTATATAAATGGCAAGATGGAGAGAGCAGGATTGTATTTACTACTATTTACTGCTAACAAACTACACACCTTTCAACGTGTCTCTCTGCTATGAATTATTCCTGTTCTGAAAAGGGAACATCTAAACAAATTTTAAGACTAGTTTTTTAAGAAATTACTATTTTCTTCAAGGAAATGTTAGTTCACTTTGTTTGTTTTGAAGTGACAGTACCAAATTGAAACATTATCTTTTTAAACAAGCAGAAATTATTTCAGCTGTGATGCATGCCTAACGCTCCTAGCAATTTCCAAGACTCTCACTGTAGAGCATTTTTTTCCTCTGTGTTCATTTCTTTTGTGTTTGTTTCTGACACCCTGCTTAAGAGAAGCAGCCTGACATAACCTGTGGCAAACCACCACTGGCCACAATGAAATGAACAAAATCCACAGTGCTGTCTAAGGGAGAGATGATAAAGGGATGAGAAAGCAGGGAAAAAAAATCCTCTCTCATTTTCATTTTACACTGGTAGTAATTTGGGGGTGTCATCTTTCACAGTAATCAGCTAAAACTCAGATGATCAAGCAAAGATAAATCTGACAGTTGTTTTGCTTCTTTGTTTAATAATGTCACTGTAAGGTTAAAAAGGCAAAGATTTTGAGTTTTATTACCCTGAATTATTAATTTTGTGAGCATTTAAAAAGAATAGTTGTTTAGACTTTTTTTTTCCTAGACGTACTGCTGTGCATGATTCCTTTTCACAGTGGATTCATAAAGATTTTTGAGGCATTAAGTATTTCTGATTCCCAAGGGACTCCGGCTGGAACATGACAGCTATAAGACTGTACAGAAAATTTTATATTGGCATGAGCTCTAGTAATTTTTAGCAGATGCATCTTTTTACCTTGAAATTGGTTGATGCTTTGTACCTGTAATATTTAGGTATTTTACATGCTTAACTCTTAAAGGTGTCGGTGCCATTTTTGTGATTCCTATCTGCAGTCCAAGACAAACTGCATTAATCCTGCTGTGGTTACCTTTGCTGTTCCTGCTGACTGCCACTGAATTCCACAGACCATGCTTAAAAATCCTCAACTCTGATACACAGTTCCCAAAAGGTCTCACAAAAGGTGTGACACTGTCAGAGAAGAACAAGTGAAAGTTTTTGTCTTCACAACGCTCAGAGTCTTTCACTTGACCAGCAAGGAGAAAAGCCGAGTGCGGTGCCCTGGCCAGCCCCTCATGCCGGCCGTGACACGCACAGCCTGATTGTCTTCCACCCATTTCTTCTGGATCCCACAGTCATGGGAATGCATGGAAGGGAGGTGATTCCTTCTTCTGCTTCCCTGCTCTCTCCTTTGCTCCAGAGTCCTGCAGGCACAGGATCAGGCTCTTGGCTTATGTAAATCACTCAGCTCAGAATATCCCCAGTTGTGTGTCCTCCTTACAGGCTGCAGCACGCACCCTGCCGCTCTCCCAGCACAGAACGGCTTATAGCCAGTTTATTCCCTAACAGAGCAAGTGAAAATTTTATCAGGGTGATAGATTATGTAAGAAAATACATTTCCCTCATTGAGTCATTGTTTCAAAGGACCCATTATCTCTCCCATTTTCTGTAGCATTGCCCTAAAGGTCATATCACTGTTACTGGAACTTCCTGAAGAAAAAATAAAAGTGTGGGGTTTTTTTTTTCTCTGATCTGAAAAAAGAATAATTTCACAGCTGTTGGCAAGAGGTTAAGAGTGTGCCAACAGCTCCAATGATTAGCACAGCCTGCCTCTGTAGCCTTGTTTGCTCATACACTGTCCTGCATGTTTCTCCAGTTCTCACTGCAGTGCCTGAAAAATCCAGGAAAACTCTCTGTGAGAAAAGCAGCTTGATGTCAAAGCAGTTTTGCTGATAAGATTCAGTCTGGCTCTCCACTGGCACTGATAAAGCTTTAGGTGGATAGTAAATAATAGATCTATTTGTGCTGTATGTGTTAGCTGTTACTACCCTTATAAGGAGCACAGTCTTGCTGGCTTTTGGCTTTTTGTAATGAAGTGTGTCTTAAAAACATTTTCTCCTGTAGAAGAACTTCACTGGTCTCCATTGGAAGTGTTTAAACATTATGTGGGCTATTCATTTAAAAGCATGTCTAAATACCTGAGGGTTTAGATTATCAACAGGTCTGTGATACACACAGGCATTCACACGTTCAGAGCATTAATCCCCCTAAGACAAAACTTTATCTCTGAACAGAGGAGCTTAAAAAAGTGGGGATGAGAGCAGCCCCGCTCACGGCGCTCCTGAGGGCAGGTTGTGGCGACAGGCTGCTGCGTGTGCAAGTGAGCACACAGCCCCCCAAGCCCCATGGAATCCGTGATGGACGTGCCACAGGAGGTTTAACCGATTTCTGAGCAGTCACTCGAACTGCACAGACAACATTTCTCTCTTGCTGTGCCTGACATGGGTGCCTTTGCTGACTGTCTCTTTGCCGATCATCAGTGTCATTCTCCATGGCAGGTTTAAACATGAAACCAAACCCTGGTGTAAAGCAGGCACTCTCCTGAGAGGCAGATGAAGAAGCTGCCAACTGTTTGGTGCCAACTGCTGTGGGCATCAAGCCGCTCACTGTATCTTCCCCAGAAATGCAGGCACGCATTTAAAATACCCAGCCACTCTCGCTGGAGACTGGATCAGTCAAACATTAGATATTCGTCTTTCATTCCTGCCTATTACTAATTGATAGCCAAGGTCTTTAGCATGCATCATATCTCATTGCACATCATAGCTGTAACTAAGATAAAAATACAGAGACCCCTTAGACCTAAAAGATTTTATAGATCTTAGGTTTATGCAATGTTGCCTTTTGTGCAGTAATTCCTATTCTTCGGCTGTGCTCTGATTTGCACGAGTTAAATCCAGACTAACATCGGTAGCTTTAGCAGAATTAGTACAAATTTGCTCTCATTTTATCAACATTAATCAACATTAGTACTTTTCAAGTCCCACCATAGCAAGGGTTATCAAATCATTTGACAAAATCTGAGCCTCAGGAAAGATGGAGAGATGTGAGAGCAGGGGATGAGATGGGGTGAGCATGGTGCTTCCTCTCCTTCCTCCTGCACCTTGTCCCTAGCCCAGGATTGGTACTGAAGGTCTCCCTAGATGACATGTCTAGGGAAAGCAAACCATTCTTCAGAGCTGGAGACTACTCGTTAGTGGGGATTCTCACTGATTTCCATTAATCCATAAACCATTTCTGGTTGAGAAATTTGCAGAAAGAAAAAAATCTAGACTATTTGGATATCTCTTCCATTAAGCAGAACTGCAGAGAGGACTGAGTGGCCAAAGTAAGCTTGAAAGATTACATCCAGTTTTATTATCTTCTTTCTTAGCTTTCTCTCTAAAAACCCTGCAGAAAATTTGCTTGAAACGCTGATCCATCTGAACTTTAGGTTAACATCTGCATGAACTTGTTACCTGTGGTTTTGGGTCAGCTTCTTGGCTGCTGAATATACTTTAACATTTTTAATCTTTTGTTTTTCTAGCCTTTTTGCACTTGCCAGATTTCAACATTTTTGCAAGAGCATATAGAGGCACCATTTTTTCTGTTATCAATCGAGGGAAAGCAGAGAAGAAAAGGAAATGAGAAGAAAAGAAAAAAAAATAAAAAGAAACTTGAGCAAAAGAACAAGCACCATTATTTTTTGAACAGGCAGCTGCTTCTGACAATTCACCTAAGGTAGTTTTCTTCTTCTCTGTAGGACTTGAATCCATTCGTCTCAAGACTTTGGTATTGATCCTCTTTCTTTTCAGAGTTCCTGACCTTCCTCCTTTGCCGTCCCAGCCCAGCTGGTATGCTTTCATACAGCTTGGTTGGCTCCTCAGCACTTGCATTTTACATTTCAGCAGGGATACCCTTAACATATTTCATCTACTCATGTATACCAGGGCAATTGAACTGGTGAGAGATAGTCTGTAGATCTTGGCTTGGTTTATTGGGTTTTTAATAGATGGTGTTATCCATTGAAATAAAGAGTCAGGGTGATTTTGTCACAACTATGAAAATCTCACAAATCAAAGTCATAGTATGTCTACACCTGCCATTTCTTGCTTCTCTGTATTCCACTTTTTTCTTTTTTCTTTCCTCCTCCAAAAACCTGAAACAATTCAAAGGGGTTTGTGTCAACATTTTTAAAAAGTTGTATTTTGCTAGACACAGAAATTGGTGGAAATTTTGTTCCAAGTCAGATTTTAAAATTTGCAAATTTTGAGTTTGATGTTCAGCTCAGAGCCCAGACTTTGAAATCTCAAAGTCTTTCAGGAGCAACAAGTTCTGCCCTCCTCAAAGCACGGCTGGAAACTGAGCCCCGTTTCACAGGCTGTTCCCGTTCACTCTGAGGAAGGGATGCTTGGGCACGCGCCGTGCCTGGCTGTCCCTGTCCCCATCTGGGAGCCCATCTGGCTGCCCTGTGCTGGGAGCGGGTTCCGGAGGGGCTCTGGGCAGCTGGGGGTGAGCCCTGCCCGCGGGCACCGAGGGCACAGGAGCCCTTGCTGCTGCTCACTGGTGACGGTGGCCGCAGAGAGAGCCACAGGAAACTGCCAGGTGTGACAGAGGGAGGACAAAGGGAACGAGGAGGCTTTCTTTCGGCAATTCAAGTCTTCTGTGGAATGGAAGGCAAAAAAAATTGCTTTTGGAGGTGCCTATTCCTTCTGTGGGGAAGGAAAATAAAGTGTAGAGCATGGTGGAAATAGTAACAGGCCCTCTTTCAATGGCTGAGAAATTAGGAAAATCATTCTTCTGCTTTCACACTCCGTGGAGAGGGGAAACATAGATAGATGTCTAACCATGGCAGAAGAAGTGAAAACAAGAGCTGTCTGTGGTGACACCACAGAGAAGAGAGGAAAATAATTAATGAAAAAAAAAAAATGTTGAATAAAATATATTTTATATTTTATTAGTTGTGCTGGGATGTTTCTTGAACCATCATTAGTATGTTCCTGTTCTTGTATTCCACTCTTTGATTTTTTTGCCTTCTTTTCCATTGCTCCTCATGCTCTTTCTTTGTGAGTAAGCAAGGTTATTATTAACAATTAATTTTCCTCTTGACATGTAACTGCTCAACATTTAGACTTTCAGACTTTTTCCATCCTTTGGCCAGCGCTACCTTTTCCTGGCCCTGGTATAATATGCTTAATGCATAGTTAAATTTAGGTGATGGATCTAATAACTCACAAGATAATTTCAGTAGTATTTGAGAAAAATGCCATGATGAGTATTTCTTACCCGGGAGCATCCACCCAATCTTCACTAGTGTGAGCTACCGCCAAAAAGAGTACAAGGAATGTTTTTTTCCCCCATCATTTTGAAATGACAGCCAAACTAAATAAATAAACAGTAAATAAATAAACTAGTAAATCCCATCTTTACATGTCTGATAATCAGTAAGGATTACTTGTATTTGTCCAAGGAGGAGTTTATTTTTGGGGGCATCTCTTTAGGCATTTTCTAGGTTAATTTTGGAAGACGGATTTAAAAAAAGAAAAACTGTAAAAGAAAAACTTGTCAAAGGTGTGTCTGTTAGAAGATGCATTATTTTAATCCTCGGGGAAATGCTTTTGCCCTTTACAAACACTTCTGCAGTGCTGCCCTGGAAACATCACTGTGCACAGCAGCCTCCAGCCTGCTCACTGGGGACTGAATCTGCCCACCTGCTTCTAGTGCCCAATGCTGATGCCAAGTGAAGAAGAAACACGTTCATTTTGTAAAATCTTGAAGTGTTACTTACTAATTCAGATTAAAAAAGTATTGTCTCAAAAAAATGGCATTACTGTCTTCAACTGGGCTGAGTAAGATGGCACTTGGCCGACTTACGCTGGCTGAAGATCAGCCTGAAGTTTTCAGATGACATGTCCTCCTAATTAATAAAGGAGAGCTTACACCGCCTAATTTGAACCTGTGCCAAACACATCTCTTTCTCCATCACTTACTGCTCACAGCCCTCGATTGCTTGTCTGAGGCTTTGTGGTTAAAGGACTGGGTTTGCTCTGTGGTTTGTGCTAGGTTTGATGGCTCGGGGATTTTTGCTTTCGGAGTGTATTATATCCTTCCTGTTCTGCTTTGACACTGACATTGTGTTTTTGCCTTAGTCTGAACATGTAAGAACAGACAACCTGATCTGCATGCACCACTAGTGTCACATTCCCCTTCTGAAATTAGTATTCTTCCAAACAGCCCAATATGTTTGTATTGCTTATAACAGACTATCTGTGACAGCCAAAAAAAATGAGTACAGTAGGCACACCATTTCAAGCTGATTATATTCATTGCCATTCAGGTCATAGCTTGGATTAATTATTGCATTTGTGTAGGATGTTCGTTAAGAGATTTCCTAATTGTTGTTCCAAAGATTGATTACTTGTTACATTTACCTTGTGGTTTCTGTCAGGAAAACATCTTTAAGGCTTCAACATTTGCAGACATAGTGGGGCCAGGCAGGGCCCCTGAGAAGTGGGGATACCTACACCTGCCACATCCAGAAGCTGTGACATACGTCTGCATTAATACCAGGTTAGAAAGCAGAAGATAAATAAAACAAGCATTTACTTTAAAGTGCCTCAGTCTAGAGGTAGTAACATAGCCTTAGCTATTGATGCACCTCTCATAATTAAAATAAGGGAAAAGAAACTTGAAACCTTACAGAAAAATGCCAATTGGCAGATTTGTATAGATGAGACAAATGGCTAACAAAAGAGCCCACCTGAATCCTGGCTGTAGCTGGCACGCAATTTGGAAATATCCAAGTTTCTAAGCCTTGAATCTCATCATTTGACAACAGAGTGACCCAGGCTTTGCGGGCAAATGCAATGAATTGCTTGATGTTTCTCCTAGAAATTGGCTGGTTTGAGGCAGAAGTAGGAATGTGAAGCTTCCTGTGGAAAAAAACACAATGTTCCAATTAGTATCTAAATGATTTTATAGGTATTTTTAGGAACACTAGCTTTAATGGAATTCAAAAATATGTTCAAGTCAAATTAGAAGACATCCTTGAGCCTGGAAAAGGATAAAGGCAGGAACCATTCGATTTTCGTTCGTCTCTTGTATCTTTCCTGAAATATGTTTATTAACCAGATAGGCTCACAGATCATATCTCCTACTGTTCATCTTTGTTGTCCAAACACACAATCATATACAGCTGTTTGCAACAATAAAAGTATGAGGTACTAAAAAGAAGACAAAAAGTAAAACAATTCAGCAATCGTACGTGCTCTAAATAGGTTTTTTAAATTGCCTTGCAATGCAGTGCTTAAAATATAGGAATAAGCTGTAAGGCTTTGTATAACTTTGCAGCAGACGTGAAGTTTGTCTTTGTTCATTCATATAATTTCACTTACTGTAACTGTGGGCTAATAAAGCAGAAAAAAAGAATTTTTTCTTTAAACTTAATCACTAAAACCTGATAAAAGATCTTAGCAAGCATTTAAGATGGTAGTATTTCCAACAGCAGCTTTGTTTCTTAATTGGTTTCCTGGTGGAGCCAGTAGCAGCCCCAGTCAGAAAGGGTTCAGAGGATCCTTTTCCTTTTAGTTGCTATAATGAGATAAACTGTCAAGTAGAGGGTACTAGATGTGGTGATGATGGATGTGACACAGTAACACCAAACAGACAGTTAACAAGTTTTTGACTTGCTGCTAAATCTCTGCATGCAGCAAACAAAATGCTGTGCTGCAGTACCTCTCAAAGCAGTGGTCAGTGTGAGCTCTCACACTGGTCCATGCAGGAAGTGAATTAATGGTGAACTGTGACATCATTCCCTTATGCGGAAAAAAAAAAAATTAGAAACACCTTAAGAACTAGACTTACTTGTCAAACACTGTAGGAGACTTACCTGCAAGAGTTGCCTAATGCTGGAGGAATGTGGTGTCAGTGAACCAGACCAGCAGTTTCTTTTTCAGTGGAAATATATAAATCTTCCTTCATGCATTTGCTGTGTCTCGTACTTTTCCTTCTGTCATGCATTTAGTTTCAAAAATGGTATGTTAAGTAAAATTACTTAACATTGCAAGCCATAAAAATAAATTATGGTTCAGTTCCATTAGAAGCCCATTTCTGTTAACTAGCATAGACTCTTTATAAGAGCATCTTTAGACTATTGGGTGGAAAAGGGAGAAAAATTCAACTTACAAAGTTGCACTTCTGGCTGTTCTACATGAGAAGTTCTTGTCCTTACCATTTGTTTTGTCATTTAGCATAATGTCTACTAAGCTAGAGGAGTGAAAGGAAATCAGGCAGTGGGGAAAATTACTTAATGGTAGCTCACTTTTTTATAATCTAGCCCTTTTACATCCCATTTTCTTTACCCATCTTAAGACAGCGACCTTTTATTTCCTTTTGCTTTTCTTATTGTGTGCAAAATTCCTCCACTACCTTCAGACTGGACACTCAATTCTTTGCCTTATAACGAGCAAAATGAAAGTGTGATGTTATATGCATGAATGGAATTCAGAAATTTGGACTGTGTTAGTGCAGATTTAAAAAAAAAAAAAAAAGGGCAGGAATGCCTGGCCATGCGAAGTAGTGAATTAATCCCTTGTTTTGCTTTGCTTGTGTGCATGGCTTTTGCTTTCCCTGTAAACTTTTATCCCAACCACGAATTTTCTGGCTTTTACCCTTCCAATTCTCCCCCAGTCTTCTGTAGGGGGAGTGAGTGAGCAGCTCCATGGGGCTTGGTGGCCAGCTGGCTTAAACCATGACACATGTTCAGGGGAGTGACCTGAAATAACTGAGGGCTAAAGAGGAAGAAAACAGTAACAAGAAGTTGTCTTTCCAAACTTCAATTGGCTTTTGCATTTTTTTTCTGTTGGCCTCAGTGCTTCACACCCCTCCTTTCCTGTTTCATACCACTATCCACCTCAGTTTTGTCTGGTGTTGCCCACAGTTGTCGCTAAGTTGTTTCAAAGTGGAGTTCTTCTCTTTCCTCCCCTTCTTCTCCCCCCCACTTTCTTTCCGAACTTCCTTCTTGACCAAGGACACAGCCCGAAGCCTACCTGTAGGCGTGCAGGAGGAAGGGCTGCAGGTCCCTGCAGTCACTGACCCCACTGATGCAGCGGCGCACGCAGCTCGCACAATCAGCTCTCACATTCAGCTGCAGTAGCTTCACAGCAGCTGTTCTGGGGGGCAAAGGCTCTGAGCTGTGAACAAAGAATTCACATTTAATTCTCTGGCCACGAGATTATCAACAGCATGTGTCAGTAAATGCTGCCTGGGAAACCAACCGCTGCTCCTCCGTCCCTGAACCTTCCCACTTCCGCAGCAGTTACCCATCCTGGGGCACTTTGGAAAGTAAAAATCCCAATAATGGTGCCAGCATCAGTTGCAATTGGTCAAGCATCCAAAATATAATTTAGTGCACATATTCAAATATCAAAATATTCAGCTTCTGAAGTCTTAATGTATTTTTTAGAGAAATTTGATTTTGATTAAAGGTACTGCAGAGAACCTAATGCATGTTTAAAGATTTAATTTACTAATTTTTTGGTATCTGTTGCAGCTTTAACAAAGTCAGAAGAGGTATTCCTACTTTATCCTAATTTGCACAGATTTCCCATAGCATTTCATTAAAAATAAGAATATAAGCACTATAGTCCAGAATAATCTATAGATAACGATATTTTCACTGCACTAAAGAGTAAATGTATATTTTTCCCGAGATTTTATTCAGTCACCCTTGATATCATCCAGAAAGCTAATCTTCCCTCAAATTCTGGAGCAGTTTAGGAATGCAACACAGAATCTCTTTTGTATGTAACTTCTGTATTATGTCATGGAGGAGTGTTAAAAAACAAGAGTTTCTACTAAAACTGAAAAAGCAAATGTACTGCAAGAAGGGAAATGTATTGCTCTTAAAAGTAATTGTTTGTGTTGAATCGTTACAAAAATTAATAAGCCTTCCCTGATATAAATGAGTTTATAACATTCCCCAACCCTTCTTACTCATCTGCACTACTACAGATTCAAAACTCAAATCCCTCCTGCAGCCTTCTCACCACTGAGTTGTGTTATACTGCAATGGCCCTTCAAAGAATTATTTTAAAAATACAAAGCATGAAATCACTTAGGACGCTGCAGTCTGGGGTATTGCCTTTGCAGATGAATGGTATATTTTCTTACAAGATCACTTTCACAAGTAACTATTATTCTTGGTATTTCACCAGTTCAGAAAAGTTTTGGTTGCAAAGTCTAGCGCACACATGCATCCTGAGTGCCTGTTCGGCTAATGCCGTGCTGCAGCCTGCCCTCAGAGCAGCAGTTCTATTTGCAGAACAGTCTGTTTGTAACTTAATTAAACTCACATGGTGAATTATTTTAAATGTCATCATTCATAATTGGTGTTTGGCACTTTCTTAATGCAGATATATAAAGAAATAATTAATTTTACATCAAGTTAAGTCCAGTAAAAAAATAACACCGAACAATGGAACACAGTGAATCAGTCCTCATCTGAGGTGACTAGAAGGGAGCATTGTTTGTTGCAATGTCATTTTTTTAACCTTTACAACTATTCATCATTAAGAGACTGATTTTATTCAGTGTCCCACATCAACTACAGTGTGCCCCTTCATTATTTTTTCTCCCAGTGTGAGAAAATTTTGGCTCATAAGCTCTTGCTGCTGTTTCCGTAATTGGAGCATCTAGGAGCAAGTCTGCTTCAATTTAAATCAGTGCAAAGATTCCCAGTCTTCAGTGGGAGTTAAGAGTGACACATGAAGGACTTGTCCATCACAAATGCCAGAGTAACAGCACCAAATACATATATGTGTATATTTTCTTCTTATATTTCTGCTGCTTCCTGAAGTTTTCCTACTTGGATTTACTCAGGAGTGTAGGATGGGGCTGTTTTGCATCCCCTTCTCCACGGCACAGCGACAAGCAAACACCTGAGCTTTGCTAAGACCAGCACACGTTTGACAGCTTGTCATTGTAATAGTGACAAAAGAGCAGCTGGCCTTTAACAAAATAATGAAACTGACAGTGAGAGGTATTAAAATGCTGTCAGGATGGACAGTGCCCCCAGGCAGAGGTTGTCTTCGCCCGTGTTTGGACACTGGCCCTCAGCAAGCTGTGGGCTTGCACCACTCCATGACATGCCACTGCAATACCAACATGTAAACAACTAGGAATAATTAAGACATTCAACAGAATGACAGCCAGCAGAAAGCTTTTTTCTCTACTTAGCTTCAACCATTGTATAAACCTTGTTAACATAACTGAACTGTAAACATTTTACACAGACCTATGGTATTCAGCATAGTTATGCCCCTTGGACCACTGAGTAAGCTGAAATCTGGCTCCTCTGCTGCAAACAAGAAGCAGGATGACAAACACTGAGTTTAGACTCTTTGATATCTATGATTTTTAATGGAAAATGTGGACTATCCACTACATAATCCACATTTTAAAACTCTCCTGCAGGGTGATAAGATTCATTATGGTATAAAAGCTAGTCAGAACCTCAACAAATCTGCCTTTTCTGTCTAACCTCTTGTAGTTACATCATCCTATGCCTACCTTCATGCTGTTAGCCTAGACTCAACTAATAAAGCAGGCATTTGTAGATGTAAGTACTAAAAAAAACAAAACAAAATCTCATTTGTGATGGTGACTGACAAACACAGAGCATCTTAAATGAAGGTGTCCTGAAGGACTTAGAGCCTGCGGTGTAATTTAATTAAGATATCAAAGTGATAGCATTATATCATCTATGACAGCTATTCTATTATAAAGCATTTCTTTAATTAACAAAGGCAGCACCTGAGAAGGCAAGCACTGGTATGAAACACGCTTGCCTTACACTCAGAGAGACACAATTACTCTTCAGACTGACTTGGGTCACACTTGTTTTATTGCCCTTTTTGCCTTCAGGTGGGGCTGTGGCCCCCATTCCCTGTTTTCATGGACTCCCCGCAGCCCCAGGATGCTGCAGGGATCTTGTCCTAAGCCTTGCCACACCTACAAGCTCCAGGAGCAGAGCAGTGGCTTTTAGTTTTTCCTCAGTCAAATCTTTCTCCTCGTTTTCCTCCACTGCCACTGGGGAGAGCAGCTGATGGCAAAGCAGCTTCGGAGAAGCTCAATGTATGTGGAGTTAAAAGCTGCTGGGAAATGACAGGATGATCTGGGACTTCATAGGCACTGGGATACCTCCCGGAGCTTTTATTCAATTGCTATTCAGGTTTTATTCAGTAAGAACATCTGTTGGTTTCAGCAAATTCATGTCTAGGAATTAAATTAATTGAATCTCAGGATAGGATTTGCCTCATTGAAAGGAACTTCAGAGAATTTAAATAAACTATAAAGTCCTAATAAAATACTTTCTATGGCATAGGGTTGTTTTATAACTACTTAAATATCCCTTCATATATTCAACACACAGTTTCAAATGGTTTTCTTGTGTGCTTGCAGATTTAAAAAAAGGTCAGAAGTTACTATTTTGGAGCATCATGTCCAAACTTTTGGCATCAGTCAAGTTCAGACACCTGCGAGTATGCCGGCAGGTCTCCAAGTTAGGGGGGTTACAGGACCCTACAAGAAAATGTTACATAAATATATATATATGTAGTTGTGGTTCTAAGTTTCTCTTATATCCGCAAAATAACGGTTATGAAATGAAGTCTAGAAATATGAAGGAACCTGGAAAGGAACTTGAGTAGGCATAATATCAGATGGAGGAATTGACTTTATGATTAAAAGCTAGTCAGTACTGTGTTGCAGAATATATAGAGATAAGTAGAGAGATACAGAGTCGCAAATGTTTGCAAGGAGATGAGAGGTAAACAGCAGATATTTTTTCTTTAATAGCTCCTATGACAAAGACAAGTATCTCTCCAGCTTCTTGAATAAATTACATTAATACATAATTTCCATCACCTTACTATGTCACTATGAATTATTGAAATCAAAGATACCTTAAGAGGCTTGGTTTTTTCCTATATATATTTTAATTATTGGCCAGCTTTTTTGAATTTCGTGTGCCCGCAGTGTATTATTAACTGGTGCATTCAAGTACTGTATAACAGAATTCACAAAAATAATCTTAAATGCATTTAAAATTATTTAGTCTTATGTTTGCTTCCATTATAAGCTAAAACTTGGAGTTATTTTCCATTGATCTCACTGCAGCATTTTCAGTAAATACCCAGTGAAAAATTAGGAGAAATGAAAATTAAAAGAATCGAAGGGCACATCTTTTGAAGTTGCTTTTTTCTTTTTTACTTTTGCATTAACATATCACAGATGGCCATGAGGAACAGGGTGATTTTGTATGCTGTCTAAAGACATTGTTATAAGCAGAGCTATGCCACTTCTTATCCATAAAACACTTTATTGGGGTCTGAAATTACTCAGATGCTGTATGCAAAGGGTTTTTTATATGAGAAAATGCAAGTGTTGCATACCTTTAAAGAAAGGGGCATATGGCTCTGGTTTGTAGCATAGAACAGCCTTAAATTCTCTGTCAGATGAGAGAATACCTCCCCTTCTCGGAGGTCTTTTATTTTTGCACCCTTACAAGTACTGACTCATTTTATAAACAGATACTTCTCATTCTAGTAAATGCACTTCATACAGCTCCTTTCATACTAACTGTCACCTAAAATTCCATTTAAAGATAAATGCTGAGCAGCATTAGCTTGTTTAAATTACAGAGTCCCTGTAGGAGCACATGGAGGCATATCTGTCATACTTCTGGTTCAGGTGCCGCCTTGCCCAGCTGCCAGCTGACATCAGAAGCACGTCCAAGTGTTGGGCAGGGGCTGTCCCCTGTTGTGCCCCTCCCAGGGGCAGCTAAGGTGGAGCTGGGCTGTCCCAGTACCCTCCTGTCCCTTAGCACCCCTGACTTCAGGGGTGCACAGCCAGGACACTGCAGGCTGGTGCAAGGTTTTGACCTTTCTTGTACCTACTGCAAGAAACAGACTGTTGGAAAGTAGTCATACGGTCAACCATCAAGTCATGGAACAGCATTTTTGCTCAGAATTAGTTGAGCAACTAGACAGGCTAGGATAAGAGAATGTAATTTTTCACATTTCAAATGGCAGCAGTTAATTGCATTACTCTACCCAAGGTGTTTCTCTTTATCACATCTTCCATAAGACGTGTTCTGGGTAGAACTGATAGGGAACATAATATGCTGTAATTTATTACTTCCCAGGGTGGTACAGTGGGAAGAACATACTAAGAGCTTCTCTTATCAACTTGGTCTGTAATAGATTGAAATGTATTAGGATAAAAGGAAACCCTGTCCTTAAACTTTACCTTCAGGCATTCCAGCAGGCAATTGTAGAAAGTCTATTTTTACCACGATAGAAATTTACATTCAGTCTCTTCTTGTGAGAAACTCCTCCACCTAATGCTTACCGAAAGTCAAATACTTTTTAGGTTGTATTCATTCGACAATGTTCGTGACTCACAGCTGTCTTGTCCTAGCATACACATGCAGATTTAATCTCTGTAGGGGGTTAATAGCACAGGAAAAGAATTGGCAGCACAACATCCCCACAGGCAAGCAGCATTGAAAGGCCCAGCACCACTGCAGTGCCCAGGCTGCCCTGGTCTTACTACGCGACCTGAGTTAGCCCAATTCATGTGCCATGACTTCATGGCTCTTCTGCTTACACTGGAGGCATGCAGAGGTTCACAGGGAAACCCCAGCTTGCAGAAGTCTGGCCACAGCTTTGTAGGAAAAGAAGCCTCTTCATCTTCACATTTGGATTACTTTATAATCAACCCAGGAAGCAAGTTTGCCTCAGTTCAAGGGAGTTGCTGGCATGCTACACATCTGATGAGTTAATTAAAAGTGCTACATACCTTATCATAAGCCTTTCTTGCACTTGGAGATGCTCTTGCTTCACTTTAGGTAGAATATTCACATTCAGGCTTGGGAGGTACTCTGTGTCATTTGGGACAGTACCTGAGGCTATGAAACCTTGTTGGGGACTGGTTTTATCCCATTGCTCTGAGATGCCCACCTGAGGCAGCAGCAGGGATCATGCAGACATTACACCCCTGCCCTGTGTGCGGGACAGGAGCAGCTGCTTTCCTTCCCCTTTTAGCAGCACTGCCACACAACCAGTTGGGCTTCTCTATATTCCAGCATGATATCATGAAATAAGTTTTTTAAATGACAGGTTGTTAGGAGGCAGTGCAAGCAGTATACCTGAAGTACAAATTTGCAGAGAACAGCATTAATGATTTTAGGAACTCCCTGTATATTTTTCATGGCTGTGGTTATTTTTTATTATGGACATATGTAATGAAGGAAATTACATGACATTCTCCAGTACAGAACTGAACAAATTACCAGTTTATCACAAAGTTTGCAATCCTTCCTCAAAAGATAATATGTGGGGATTTTTTTTGATTGAATTACTTATATTGGTGCAGTATCCTAATGTGGATTTGATGAGTGACTTTATTCTTTTTCAAAGCACTATGTGCTCTAATTTGAATGTGGAGAGACATCACACAATTCATTGTGAATACTAATGAGACATCCCTTCACTGTATAATGAAATTCAACATTCAAATTTGTTTCTATAACAATTCCACATTATGTAGGTATACACTGTTACTCATTAAAAATATTTATTTTATCATCCTGACAAGCACAAATGAAGGGAAAACAATGTGGCCCACCTTTTAAGTGAAGTGAGGTGAAATTGGATTTCACTTAGAACTGTCATTATTGTTTATATTCTTTTTCATTCTTCCTTTAAGTGGTTCACATACATGCAAAGGTCCTATAAGCCTGGGAATCCTGTGACAAAAAACTTACCAAATTCAGCAGAAGTGAGTGCAGATTCCGTAGCAATAATAAGATTGGGGGGGGAGGGTGGTGTACGTGTATATGTGTGTGTGTATATATATATATATATTAAGAACAGTATTTCTGCATAACATCAGCAATTCTAATTGTGGTGTTTGACATTTGGTGTTAATCCATTAGCTCTAAAACTTACTAAAAATGGCAGTAGATGTAGTAGTAGGTCTGAAATTGTCAAAAATAATACTGATGTTTAGAATCAGAAGTAAAATTAAAGTTATTGCAGAAATACAATTTTGCTTGAGATCCATGAGTACAGAACCAATAACACTCTGGAGTAGGATGAACAGTGCCTACAGATGCAGACAGTCCCAAAAGCACAGCTGAGACATCCCTAAGAAGAAAAGAATTTCTTCTGTCTCTTTGGTCCTTTTTATTTGTTGTCTGGCTTTGCACTTTCTTTTCTCTATGGCATTAGCCACGGGATTAATAAAAAGATTTCTCTTTGAAAAAAATAATTAATTAAAAAAATTCTCTTTGAAAAAAAGGCCTGTGAGGCAAAGGAAAGGGTCTGGCTTAGCCACCACTTGTGTGAGCACTGGTTACTTCACCTCTTTGTCTGATCACCCCCACCTGTAACTTTGTGGGCAGCTGAACATGGTTGTAAGTCATTTAGAGATTTAGAGCTAAAAGGTAGCATGCAAAACATGCAATATTACATAAAAAACATGCAATATTACATAAATGTGGATTGAAAGGGTTTTTTACAGCTTTCAGTGACCTGGTTTTGCTATCCTTATAGCTACTACACTACATGCTATTCAAACTGATGTGATAGCATGTAAAATAAAGGACTGTCAGAGCTGGGGAAGACAGCCTCTCTTGGCCTGAAAAACCTGTCTAATTTCGATGATAACATAAAAGTCCAGCTTTGGGAAATTAACTGTTTATTGAATGGTACTCAGCATTTCTCTCATTGGGGTGATTAGTAAAACATCGGCTCACTGTTTTGGTAATGCTCTAGTGAATACATGCATTGCTTAGTGTAGGTTGTACAGGTATTTGATTAGACCATCTGTTCTAAGAAGATTACTTCTTTAGGAAGAAATAAAATTAAATTGAAGGTAAGTTTTTTCTAACTATGGTTTGCATTACATTTGATGAAAGTTATTTAACTGTTGCTACTACTTAGGAATCCTCTTTAGCAATCTCAAAAGTCTCCCACAGAGGAAGCAGGAATCACCCCAGGAAAACTATTAAAGCTGACAGTGGTTTGTCACCAGCAACCATTAATGAATACCATGGAGGATTTGGTTTTCTTCTGCTCATTGTCTTGCCATGATTCATAGTCAATATCCCACAGACTTTGCAGAAAGACTGTGTAGCTGCACATCTAGGCAAGCAAATAGCATCTTTTAAGTTGGTAAAAATTACAAGTGAGAAAAAAATTGTAAGATCTTGTTTCTAAGGGTGAATAAACAAGGACTCTGTCTTCCCAAAGCTAGGTAAGTTTCCCTTTTAACTCATTCCTAGTATGGGAGGTGTTCATTTCTGTGCATGAAAATAGTTTTGTATAAACTTCTTGCTAATCGGAATAGCTTGGTACAGTGCCTTTGGCTATCTCCAGTAACACAGTCTGCCAGTATTCAGAGTAAAACATAAAACCTACAATCACAGTGACGTAACGTGCTATACCTTCCACCACACTGCTGTACTTGCCAGGTGTAGCATATTCTACAGTTCCACTTTCAGGGGAGAACAAAATTATCAGATGAAGCAAATTAAAAATACTAAGCATGCTCACACAGATGTGTAAACACAGAGGAAATAAACTGCCAAGAGAAAAACATAATTGTTCATACCTGAACTTAGATTGTTGAGATTGCAGCAGCAATACCTGAAGTGCAGACCAGGGTAAGCATTTGCAGATGCTATGTTTACTTCTGTCAAAACAGAAATAATCTGAATTTGTTGTCCTAAATCCTGCTGCTCTTTGTAGGAATAAAATTGTAATGATGCCTTGGGGGAACATACGTATTGAAATTCATTTTGTTGGGACAGAAATGGTTGTGTCTAAGTCCAACAGACACATACACCCCCTGCGTAGTCTTCTGCAACATAAATAACACTTGCACATGCAAGTAGCTATTTTTGTACGTTAAGTCACCTTTTTCCAGATAAGCAGGAGTACAACAGCACAGACATAATTTAGCACTTCGTTCACTATTTAGGGTGCATTTTTATGTTGCCGTTAAGCCAGTCAATCTATCTGCACTGCTTCACTTCATTCCCAGCTGTTGCATCCCTTCTGGTAGTACCAGTACTCATCTGGCCAAGCAGTGCATCACAGCAGAGACCTGACGAGGTGAAAAACTTTAGACTGGGGAAAAAGTACTGATTTTTCAGACACATCCAACTCACCAATACAGCAGCATTATTTCTAGGCACAAATGCGGGATCTCTCAGATTTGTAGGAAAATTGTGCTTAGAGAGAAGCAGCCAGCTCAGAGACAACCAGCTCCCCAGCAGAATTGCAGGGGCAGGCAACAGGGAGAGGGGCTGAGGAAGCAGCACATTGCTACATGTGAGGCTAATGCTCACTTGAGGCAGGACTGAGACCATGGCAAAGGTGCAATCCTAAAGGAAAGAGATCCACTGGAAGTTGCTGGACCAGAAAAGCAGCACAACAGCATTTCTTAAATTGTTTACCAGTTTTTTCGAAACCCCCTCCTTCAAATTCAGAAGAATGGTGTCTGTGCCGTTTAAAAGAGTTGCCTTTTTTTAATTTAGTGCAAAATTACTTGTAGTGACTGGAAGCCCTTGGTCTGTTCTGCTGTGCGGAGGGAGAGAGCAGCAGGTGAATAGCTGGGAGCCCTTTGGGCCTGCCTGCATACACATGCGCCCAAACCCTTGGCACTGTGGCCTCAAAACCACCCCTTTGAAACTACAGTACTGCTTTGTAACCATAATTTGAGCTTCACTGAATCTGAAAATTCCCAATTTATTAAAAACTAATTATAAAGCATGTTACTTATCATGTTATCAGTTGGCCAAGCCTAACACATACATTGAACCATTGTATGAACTACGCACAGAAGTGCTGAAATTGTTTTTACATAATCCTAGAGGGACATTAACATTGCAGACCTCTACTACCTAGTTTGAACTTGCACAGAAGCCAGTAGCAGAGGGGTTAAGCAAATGTTATTTAAAAATAAATTCTTCCTATTATATGCTTTACAGTAACTGTCCATAATAATGCAGACTTTTCTTATTACTTTATACCTAAATACAGTAGAAACAGACAAAAAGGCATTGCTTGTTTAGAATAGTTTGTTGGTTTGCACTTTGTTTTTGTATGTGCTTATGTAAACTATTTGGACACTGTAGAATAGCTGTGTACTATAAAAAAGCTATGACAGTCTGCTTTGGTGGACAGTCAGATAGTTAATAAAGTGATGTTAATGAAACACATAGTATTTTAGAAAGCTTCTGGATTGAAAAATATCACAGCCAAGAGAAAAAAAGGATAAGGAGCTTTGTACATCTTTCACAGTAAGTAAATAATGCATTCAGCATTATCATTAAGCTACTTAAGTGGTAGTTCAACAATGGAGGGGTTTAGTCCAGATCTGTTATGGACAGAAGAATTTTAAACTGCAGTATGAATCTATCCTGTTAGATCCAACATCTTTCCATAATAAGATATAATTTACCAATCACAGCTTGATGAAAACTTTTCACTCTAAATCCTTTAAACTATATATGCAAAAATCACAGTTCTTTTGTTTAACGGAGAGATCCTGAGTCATGAAGTTTTCATTCAAGTCATTACAACACTATACATTTATTTTCCATTACCTTCAGGATTTTTGTGTTTCTATACAGATCACTTCTAACCCGAGATGGTATTTCATACATAGATGACTTTTTCAGGGCTGTGATGAATGTTCTACATAAAGAGCTGTCCAAGACGCATTTACTGAAATTAGCACAGAATAGGATTGCACTGAACACTGTTGCAGCTCCTCAATTAAACACCACATTAGTGCTCTGTTCTGCTCACTTCATTTGATTTACATAAAAAATCAAGTAGAAATCTGCATCCTGGCCAGGACTTGTGGCATCAATACTTTGCATAAGCCTCCATAGCTATAACTCCAGAGATGCACACCAGGAGGACAAGGAAACCCTTACCACAGGAGCAGGGGCTGTAGGGGCAGAAGATGGAGCTTTGCTGGGAACCAGTTTGAAACCTAACAACCCTTTGCAGAAGCAAAAGCCATTTCCAACCCACCTGCTTCCAGCAATATTACCAGGCACATTTCTTCACTTCGCCTGTAGGCAGTAAAAACACAGAACTAGTTACGTTTACATACTCAGTTGTTCCATGTACCAGAAAAGACCCTCCTGACAATCACAGCTCCGGCACTGAGAGGAGCACACAGCTCACAGCAGCCACAGTGCCCTGCATGGGAGGGTCAGGAGCCCACCCAGATTGCAGTGTTCCACTTTCCTCACACCAGGAGTCTTCCAGAAATTTTTGCTAGCGCAGAATTCCCATGCTCCCATGATTTGGTATCTCATGATTCCATTTCATCCTCAGCTATATGAGTATGAAAGAGCATAAAGAGCTCCACTCTACGTACCACCCTAGGGCAGGCTGAGGAGCTTTGCATTTCTGCTCTGGACCTCCCTTCACTCCTTGCATATCCCTCAGCAAGTGCCAGGTGAGCAGCAGGGGAAGATGTGCCATCAGAGAGTCACCTCAGCACAACCCCTCACAGCCAGAGTGCAGCTGGGGGACAGGGACATCCCACCAGACACACCAGGTATGGCAAGAGGGCAAAGCAGCAGCACCAAGGGAGCCTCTCAGGAGGAGAGAGGCACCCAGGACTGCAGCACAAGCCTCAGATGAAGAAAGGACCAGGTAGAGAGCGCAGCCTGAGCTTAAATAGGGTCTGGCCTGGGGCCCAGGTGGGGCTGGTCAGGGACATCAATCCCTGCTCCCAGGTCAGGCTGGCCAGAGACATTAAGGCCTGCAGGGGTCTTCCACGCTACCAGAACCTGTTTCTCAGACTTTTTGGTATGCAGAGTTTTCTTTTTTTGGACCAAAACTCTGAGCATAATCATTGATAACTACAAAGGAACAAAAAAAAACAGCAATTTTTTTGTTTGTTTGGTTTTTGTTGGTTTTTTTTTTTAGTATTTCCAGCACCCTGTTTTCTCCTGTCCCCACCAGGATGATTTAATTTCTCAGATTTTGATGCTCACATTCTCTCCATGATCACTGTGATCACTGATAACATCTGTTCATGATAACGGACCAACTTTCCTCTGTGCTGGCTTTTCCTTGCTCAGGAATGGCACCTTTCAGCTGTAGTGTTTTAGATTTCTTTCTGCCTTCTCAGTGGCTCCCATTCTAATCCATGGATAGTCCAAACTAATCAGTAAGTGAGCAAGACGAGCTGTGTCAGAGCAC
Source organism: Donacobius atricapilla (assembly GCA_013397315.1). NCBI lineage: Eukaryota > Metazoa > Chordata > Aves > Passeriformes > Mimidae > Donacobius > Donacobius atricapilla. The sequence continues at coordinate 879,077 of WBMY01001677.1, forward strand.
AAAACCTAAGGCAGAGACACCCCAAGCTGTTGTTACTGGTAGCATAAGCTATTCCCAGTTGAGGACACCCCCTGTATCTCCTGCACAGCTTCCTTGCCAGAGCTCCTGCAGGGCAGCAGGATGGCTGGAAAAGCGGCTCAGACAAAGATGCCCTGATGTGAGCTGAGCAGGATGCTGGAGATGGATATGCTCTACTGCCTTGTGCAAGGAATGCTCTCATGGATGGGCTGCTTTACCCAGGACAAGTGCCACTGTTCTGAGAGAAGGGGATATTATACCCCCTGGGAATTCCAGTTTCTTAAATCCAGATATGCATCTGGTATAAAAGGAACTCAGTTTTTCTTAGAACATTTGCTTAGCCGGGGCTCAGCACAGTGGGGTCCCAGCATCAGGCATGTCATGACACTGCAAAAGCTATAAATAGGAAAGTGATTATGTTGCCAGGTACCTGCTGATGGAAGAGGAAAACACCAATATTGAGCTTCTGAAATAACAAAACCGCACTGGGGTCAGTTCTGCCATAAGGTTATGCTAGAATGGTCAAGTGGCCAAAGTTACATGAGCAGGGTTGCCAAGTCAGAGACAGTTTCAGCAGCAGAAAGCTGCCAGTGAGGGAAAGAAGGATTTTCACTCCCCAGAAGTGGGTAGAAACATTTCAGAGGAAACAAAACTCCATTTGCCTCATAGAGTAAATTGAAAATCATTTTCAAAAAGTAACTATAGTTACTAAAAATAGAGAATGTTCTGCTAGGAGGTAAATGCCTTTGGCAAATGCAACAATGCCCTTGGTGCTGCAAATATTAAAATGGTTCCCTATGCAACATTTTCAATCAATAGTATTGAAAAGGGGCTGTAATCTGAGAACTATTCTGTATGCCAGGAATACCTTCACATGATCTACCAAAAGGCTTTGCAAGAAACAGTACAATATAATCAGGGATTACCGAGTTCATCATGCAAGAGCATTTCTCTCTAATTCTGCATCTATATGTAAATTTGGTGTAGGATTCCATACCTCATAGAGGTGTTGTCATGAAGAATAATTAGCTAGGTTTGTGGGCCCCGTGGCAAAGTGACAGATTTTTAGAGGCTTAAATATCTTTTTAAAATCTGAATTACAAGGGCCTTCTCACACCAAGTTTGTTGCAGGATCAGGACCATAATCTACACTGTACTTTCAACCTTAAGAGTGCATGAAGTTGTTAAGCATTATTGTCTATTTTTGTCCAGTCACATCCTCCCTGGTTTAATCTTTTTGAGTCTCCCCAGAAGGTATTGATTTAAACATGCTTTTATTTCCTTTTTTTCCTCATTTTGAAGAATGTACATTGTTCAGCCTGTAGCTCAGAGTTCAAAGTGCTAGTCTGGGCATCCAGATGCCCTCGCTTGGGAGCTCTTGAGAGAGCATCAAATCTTCCACTCAGATTTTAGCACTTCTTCTTTCTTAACTTAAATCACTTTAACTTAAAATGCTGTCACTGCAGTGATGAAAGGCTGTTGATGGTAAAATGTTCTTGTCTACAGCCATTCCTGTCATCATCACAGCAATAATTCTGCAGACATTGACCGAGACACTCTCAAACCAGCTAATGGATGTAGTGGCTTTGATAACATCAATTATCATGCACCAGATCCTGGGCCTTGCCAATCCTCCACCTCACTGACTGTTTGCCCTTAGCAGAACAACACCTAATAAGTAGCATCTCACAAATAATGGTTTCATAATCTGGCTCTGTCATGGTAAACAAGTAATTCCTGGTTAGAAACCACATGCAAAATGTAATCATTAGGGCAATTGCTGCTGTTAGCTATTACTGTCTAATTAATCACCTACAATGTACGGCATGCACCAAGTGAATTAATTGTAATGATCTTTTGAAAAGGAAAACAGAAACACTCTATTATTTCCAAAAGTGTGACTTGTATGTAGTAATTTACCACAGAGCCACACTCCAGACATAAGTGAGGCTGAATTTATTTCTTGTCTTGTGCATCTGATCTAATTACCTTGTGGCAGTGGTATAAAAATCAGTTGCGGTGACTCACTTCTTGAAAATTTATTTTGGTTCTTCTTAAAATCTTGGCCAATTTGACCTCAGCAGCCTTCACCAGTTTGAAAATGTGAGTCATAATCCTCTGTAAGGATTCAGCCAGGTGTCCATTACAGCCTGTGATCTGTGATACAGCTTCCAGTATTAACGCTACAGAACGGTTAAGCCCCTCTGTCTTTGTTCCTGAGTGAGAAAGTCCATGAGGTCTTGATGTGGACAGGGAACACACTGAGAGGAGCAACATCTTTAATCGAACCCTGAACCTGTGTGGGTGCCACTGAGGAGCTGTACAGGTGAGAGACCAGAGGCTTCACTGGAGCAGCAGACCTCAAACTGCAACCCTTGAACAGCAGCTGCAGCACTGCCGCGGCCCCCCTGCTGACATTCCGAGGTACGCTACTGCTGGACCTCTGGTTTTGGCCTAAATCCCCACCCCAGAGTCACTGTGCTGTGCCTGGAGAGGAACACAGTGTTGTCCTTTTGGTGGGCACATCCCTGCCCAGGGGGAGCAAGGCCAGCCCTGGCACCCCATCCCAGGCAGGCAGAGCACCTCCAACACCGCTATAAAAGTTCAAGCTGGCTGGCAGAAAGAAAGAGACATTGCTGTGTGGGAAAACAAACTAAATCCAGCTGGCTGAGGGGAAGCCTACTGGGATCAGTCAGCCCTACTCAGGAGCTTCTCAGGTCACTCTGCTCTTTCCAGCCGGGGCTGAATGTGGTCGAGTCGTGTGGTGCGGCCGCCTGTCCTCACTGTGCCTGCAAACAGGTACCTCCTCCTAAAGCCAACACTTAGACTGTCAGTAGTTTCAGTAATATTTTCAATTCCATGAGCAGCCAAAACCAAAATCAATAGCAGCTTAATTTGCCTGCCTTCAAGGAGCTATCTAATATGAGTCTCCCATTACTGTACAGGAAAATAGCAGGTTTCTTTTAGGTCATGGTTGTGGTGTTGGGGAAGACTCAGCTACCTTTTATGCTAATTGGCAGCAGAGTGTTTAGAAGTATTTATCAGTATTTAATTATTTAGAACTCTCCTAATGGCCTAAATATAATTTTGAAAAGTTATAAATATTTTCCCCATTGTCCTGCTGAAGAGCTGCTTCTTGGAAGGCTTGAATGAAGATCTATTTACAGCTACCTGCTAGGCACAAAATTACTTAGAGATGCTAATGCTCTGGTCCTTCAGATGGCCCCAACACAGACTGAGCTTAGTTTTCACAAACTGGGCATAGTTTGTCTTTGCTGTATTCATTTTACTGAGACAAAAGTCTTAAAGAGGATTATTGTAGAGATCAAGGCATTAAAATATGTAACTAATCCCAGTTAAATTAATTGTTTTCATAACATGTACTATGTAATAGTACATGTACTGAGGGACATTTGTGTGGAGTAAGACCCATTTAGACCGTTTTGGTAATGTAAGTATGACTTAACCATGCAAATTACATTTAAGATTAATTAGAAGCAGTTGAAAGCCAAGTTGCTAATAGAGAAATAGGGAACCTGATTCCAAGCCTCTGAAGCAATAATTATGTTAAATATTTCAAAATTACATCAGCAATTGCCATGTCGCTTGACAGAGGGGAATTTATATAAACTCATAATTTCTCTCCTCCTGTTAGAATTCAGGACATTTATTTTATTGGCTTATAATCAGCTTAGATTTTTTTTTTCTCCTGATTTTCTTTCTCAAGCACTTGGACTCCACACAGGTTATATTGGTGTCACCAAACCATTCACTTCTTAAAAGAGAGTTCTGTGCCATAAAATTAAACAAATAATTCAGTTTATTGATGAGGATATGCCTGAAGCTTTTATTAGGATTCTTATTTGCAGTGATGTCCTTAACCCGGTGTTTCAGCAGCAGGTTGTGGCACCACTGTTACCACCGGTAAGAGTTTCAGGTGCAGGGCAGGACAGCATTGTGGTTCTGACCTATTTCTCACAATACTCTGCCATTAACTGGAATAGTCTGATCTTTCCCTAAAAAGCTCAGAGTTGTAGACTTCATTTCAGTTGCAAGCTAGGGCTACCAGCTCTCAATATCATACTGTATTCACATTTAGCTTGCGGGGTATTTTTAGGGCCCCTCTCCCAGTTATTCTCTGATTCTGCTGGCACCTCAGCTTTTGCTAAAAAACAAAAGATAAAAGGCAGAGGGAGTAAAATAAATCAGCTAATATAGAGAAAGAAACACTACATCCCATACAGCCTGGGTTAGCTGCTGGAAGTTGTAAGCATGCTTCCTCCAGCATCCAGGGACTAAGGGATCGGAGTGGCTTTAGTTTTTAGCACAAAGAATCACAAGAGGCTCAGCGGTTGCTTGTGGAGCAGGAACCTCAAGCCATCCCTCAGCGGTGCTTAATGCACCTGTCTGCCTACACGGGAGCATTCGTCTGTTGGGCTTTGATGCCTGTGGCTGCCCAGTGTAGTTGCTTTTGCCAAAGTAGAAGCATAAAGTATACAAGTTAGAGGTACACAGATGTAAGTGACCAGATTTTTCTGGGCAACCTCAGAGGGGTGTGATTTATGCAATCTGAGCAGCTTCTGATAAACTGATATTTACATATAGCCAAAGGGTCTGGAACCTTAGAGATTTCACAATATGTATATTTTCCCTGAGGAAGACAGGCCTGTGTAAGTTAGCAAATTCTGGCATTTGTATCTGATATATTAAATGGAGCTTAGATATTAAAAAATTCTGTGTTTTCTCTCTTCTGCTTGAAACTTACTTTTAATTTTCACTGTTTTATTCAAAAGGAAGGCATAGAAATAGCAACCATGAGCTTGAAATCAGAGCTGTAGCAGATTACAGACAATATTTTGCGGAGTATTTCCAGTTACAGCTGCATGCTTTGAAGCTGTCAGTGTAACAAACAGCATGCTGGTTTTTAAATAACCCTTTTTGTTGTCTTGCAGTTTCTTTTCCTAACTTCTAGTCCCAGTGAATCAGTGTCAGTTTTAGCATTCAGCTGTATTAACAAGACAGAGAAAGAAAATGGTATTTTCCAGCCCAGGTAAGAGGAAGTTGCCAGTGGGGAGGTCAAAGTGAGTGCAGAAGTTCTAATGAGCGCAGAAGTTCTTTCGCTTGTGTTTTGTGAGAGTGTATCAAGGAGCAGAGCAGTGGCCAAGGTGGAAACTCATGCTTGAAGCCTGTTTTCCACACTGGATTCACTGAGTCACTTCATTGCCCTCAGGCTTTGAAATGGAGAGAAGTATAACTGCAATTATAAGGAAAGAAAAGGTTGATCATCATGCCAGGGCTTGTTCTCTTTTCAGGGCAGGTGCAGGGAACTCTGATTAATGACAATAACAGCTACATTAATGATCTCATCGAGCTCTGCTAGGTATAGGCATGTGCATATTTTTCCCCAGCAGTGCTGACTATCAGTGAGTAGAGGCTTCTTCCGCAATCTGGGTGTCAGGCGGAGGGAAGGATACACAGCAGCACTTGCTCTCTGGAAAAAACAGACAATGAACAAGGAGCAAAATACTAATGTACTGTTGAAAGCTGAAATTAGATATACGTGATTCAGTGCAGCCTAGAGGGTCTGATATCTTGGCAACTGCTGCAAGATATCCCCAATCTGCAGACAAAATAGCCTTTGTGAAGAAGCAGAAGATTGTAGTGTGAAAGTTAATGCATCAAAAGGCCAGAAAGAAAATAATTCACTTTCACCTTGCTTCAGAGGACGAGCAGCAGTAAAAGCTGTGCAGTACTGGTAACCTTTTTTTGTTGCTGTTTTTAACTCAACCCTCAGTTCAGAGCTGCAGCCACCTCGGCAGTGTTCCAGCTTAGAGCCACTGACATCTCCCACCTAATCAAGTGCTGGATTATCTTGTCCTGATAAATTGAACCTGGTGCCTCATGAAAAATCTTTTCTGAAGTACTTTGGTACCCTGTAATAAGATGGCAGTTTACCTGAATCAAGCCCCAGAGCTGACAGAGCACTGTTTTTCTAATGGCTTTTGGTTGCAAGTGTAAATGTTTTGAGGCAAGGCAGTGTTGAGCTGGGAGCACAAGTTAAGCATGATAGATTTCCCACCTGGGTGAAAGGAAACTCGAAAGTGTACTGAACACTGGCTCATACTGAGTACACACAGGCTAACAAAATACATTGACCTAAAAATTAGTTCTTTTTTAGGCAGAGCTCTGAGGAACATGCTTGTTTCAGTAAGAAATTCTCTTTGGATGCTGCATCTTTCTAAGGAGAGTTGGAGTTACTGAGCTATTAGAGACTTGCATGCTGTTCTTAGTCTTCTGTGACTCAATCCCTGGTCCAAGTTGTTCAGGGTAAATAAGCTTTTTTCTTTCTTTAACATATATTAAGAAAATAGATTATATTAAAGAAGCAAGGGTGCTCTCTATGTTGTGTTTGTACATTTACTTTAACATGTAAAACAGCCAGGATGAGTATCATTAAGTTATTACTTGCAGGCATTTTTTTTTCTTTCTTGGCTTCCCTTCTGGAGAAAAGCAGGCCTCAGTCAAGAAACATCTTATGTGTCACACTCACATCTGTGGTACCCCTTGTAACACTTCTTTGCTCTTTTCCAGGGGAATCCCTACATGTGCAATAATGAATGTGATGCGAGTACCCAAGAACTGGCTCACCCTCCAGAGCTGATGTTTGATCTGGAAGGAAGACATCCCTCCACATTTTGGCAGTCCACAACTTGGAAGGACTATCCGAAGCCTCTTCATGTTAATATTACACTCTCCTGGAACAAAACCATTGAGCTTACAGATAACATAGTTATCACCTTTGAATCTGGCCGTCCAGACCAAATGATCCTGGAGAAATCACTTGACTATGGACGAACGTGGCAGCCCTACCAATACTATGCCACAGACTGCTTAGATGCTTTTCACATGGATCCAAAGTCAGTGAGGGATTTATCACAGCACACAGTCCTAGAAATCATTTGCACAGAGGAATACTCTACAGGATACATGACAAACAGTAAAATAATCCACTTCGAAATCAAAGATCGATTTGCTTTTTTTGCTGGACCTCGGCTTCATAACATGGCTTCTCTTTATGGCCAGCTGGACACCACCAAGAAGTTAAGAGATTTCTTTACCATCACAGATCTGAGGATAAGACTGCTTAGGCCAGCGACTGGTGAAATATATGTAGATGAGCAACACCTGGCACGCTACTTTTATGCAATTTCAGACATAAGGGTATATGGAAGGTAAGAGACTATATAACTTTAGAAACAGGCATATGTGTTTGATTCAAGAAGGTATTCAAAACTGGTTATTTCCCCAGAAAAGATGGTATTTTCTGCCAATGTTCATTGGCAAATCAAATCTGGCTCATTTGCTGTCTTCCCAGAAGTTTCTGACTCAGTGGCACAGGGTCGGGGTGTTCGCTGGCACACGCCTTGGATCTTGAGCCCTGGGTCTCACAGGCAGGATGGCACTGGTTCATGCCTTGGCTCAGGAATTCACCCTAGCAGTGGGACTTTCTTCTGCTGTGTAGTTGGAGTCTGATCCAGTGGCAGTTCACTAAAAACAGAGATTCTGTTCTATCATTTGACCTTTCTGGGCCTCTAATGTGAGCTGTGATTGATAGAGCAGCCCTTGCACAAACCCTTCCCACTAGGTCTGGCTGTGAACAAGGAAAGCAGCAGAGATTAGAGTCCATTCCTTGTACTTAAATTAGCTCTGAAATGCAGAGAAGCTGAATTAAAATGGAAAAAACCCCAACAGTGTTTTAGATAGACTGATTTGAGTATAACAAAGATGATTATTCAGCTGGGTTCAAGACAAATGGTTCCCTCTAGGGCAAGTGGTGGCGGGTATCAAGTGCTGTAGTCCCAAAAATAATAACTGCAGTGACATTCCTATTGGGAAATTTTCTTCACAACTCAAACTAGCAATAGACTGATGCCCTCCAGCAGGAGAGTGATCCCTTTGTATGGATCTTGGATGCCAAGTTGTTCAGAAGAAATAAGTGGGATCACCTCTATTAGCAATTCACTTGTCAGTCTAATATACCTTTTCTTCCTCCTCTATTTATCCTGTACAAGGTTTAAGACTTCCCTTTTAAAAAATGTTTTTGTTTTTCTTTAAGAGAATCTAAGTATCAAAACAAACAGAAAAGCTAATCTATCTTGGAAGGCCAGGGACTTTCTTTGCAGACCCAGAACTGAATGAAAAAAAATAGCGACAGTGATTATATAAAATAGTGCTGGCTATATTTTTTATTTTTCCTGTAGTGAAAATCAAAATCATCAGAATACATTTCTCAGGACCAGAGATTTAACATGCAGTTACAGTCTTCTGTGTCCGCACCAACTATATATCCATACACAGAGAATTACTAATCCAACATTTGAAAATCCAAAATAATTGTTGCTGGTTTAAGAATTCTTTTTGCAATGCTCATTAGTTACACTGTAAATTATTTTTCAGAAGTCTCTTGGGAGAGCTAAATGGATCATGAACAGCTTAAGATATTGTTTGAAATAGTTTGGTAAAATTAGCTTCAATATTAAAAAACCACGTATTTAATGTGTATATTTTCTCCACTGGGCTTCACATAGGTTAGCGCTACTGAAGCATCATATCAAAGCTCAGGATTTGTAGGTCCTTAGGCTTTAAGGAAAGCCTGTTCCCTGTCTGAAAACCCATTTGGAGCTTAGTCTGACTTCAATTAGATTATCACTGCTTTATCAAAGAAAGCATCTGAAGGATTAAAAAAGAGTGCATTGCATGCAAATCAGAAACAGAAACCTTCTGAGCACATCTGGGGCTCACCAATCTTGTGAAAAATTATCTATAGAAATGAAGCATGACTGTACAGAGAACTAATCTGATGCTGATGCTTGTTGTCTAAATGCTGCAGTAATTGGACATGTGCTTTAAAAGAAGTATCTGATGTGTAATAGTACCTCAGTAGATTAGATTCATGTGAATTCTTATCACTTTTCTGCTAATGAGAAGAACAGCTCTTTTGGGATTTGGTGCCATTTCCTTCAATGTCTAGTGACCCTTCCTTGTTAAAGTCTTCAGGGCTTGCTTGCCTGCTGAGTAGCTGTGGGGCTGCAATACTCAGCCCCTGGTTGTTTAGCTGCACCACTTGTAACTTGCAATGAGCCCACTGTTACCTAGTTTTAGGGCTTTTTTGTTTCTTCCAGAAACTTAATGGCCTCTCCCCACCAGAGTCTCCCATTCAACATTCCCAGCATGTGCCCTGGCATGCCCTGAGCATGGGAGCCAGGGGAGGAAAGCAAGGGTTACCAGGGTAGTTGTGCCACTGTTTCCAGTTCAGCTGAGCTATCCAGCTCTTGAGCCTTAATTTAGAATGTTAACTGGAAATGGTTACAAAATTATTTTGTTCTGCCACCGAGATTCATATTCTGGGCTTTGAGACCCAGCTACTTACATAAATTTGGTAAAACTAGACAAGATTATTCCATGAAGACAAGGATACAAAGGGAGGTTACCAAGGACCTTGAAAGGTAATGGATGAAGGATGCTGGCGGACACACTTTAAAGCTAGTCCTTTTTCTGAAAAACATAAACCTGTAGCTCAAGTATAGTTAAAATCACCAAAGTTCATAATAGCATATTTCTAAAGGCAGCATAAAATGTAATTTGTTTCACACTGTGTTTTAAACATCAATGACAGTGAAAAGCATCTATTTTAAAGCCACTACGTTAAATATACAGGATACTCTGGTGGTTAATACTTAAAATTAATTTATAGGTAGGAGATTTGCCCACTTAGTATAGGTTTGTTTTGTCACTGCTTTGCATTTTGGTATGAAATAAGCTTGATGTATGTTGCATTAGAGATGAAAACCTGTGTACTCTCAATGAATGCCTTTCCTCCTCTATAACCACCTGTTTATTCTTCTTCAATTTACCACTTCCATTGTGTATTTATTAAGGTGATGAAAAAAAGGAAACGTGGCTGTTAGCAATTTCAGCAACCCCATTGTGCTCACATTATTCAAGAAACCTAATAATCCACATGAACTAATTCTGACTTACTGATGGTCTGCTTCACTAAATCACGGTGATTTTTTCTAGTGAATAATGGACGATGCAGTGTGCCAGTACCTTAATTAAAGAGAGCCTCTCTTATTCTTGATCTTATTTTAATTTACAGGGTAATACTACAATAATATCACTAATGGAAGGTACATTAAAGGGCATAAAGTAGCATTAACTGTATTAAATTATGGCACTTGTGTTAATTAACTGCTGAAGCAAGATGGTCCTAACAGCTAGAAAGGTCGACTAATGCATAAATAAAGTCTCCTAGGATGGGAAGCTAAGAAAGTGAAGACATTTTCCCCTCCTCTGGCCTTGCTGCAGAGGATCAGAGGGGTGTCCTGTGCTGCAGCCTCAGGAAGGTTTCTTTCACTGTGCTGCCTGCAGAGGTGGCCTGACCTGTCTGCAGGCTCTGCCTGTATTCAGTTCCATATGAAGGACAGTCCTGGCAGTAAGCAGTGAGGTACAGCTCCCCATTCTAAACTTAATTTTGTAGAAGTTCACTAAAATGCTAATAATAATTCCTTTGAAGTCAGGCTAAAGGTTCCTAGCAGATTTTGGATCAGACTGCTGAAGGTTTAACTATGTTAATTTTAAAGTATTTTTGCTCTGTGATATTGTCGGTGATATGTACATTTATACACTGTAAATTAACTGAAATTTGGGATGCTTGTAAAAACCATGGTCCCAGTGGGTAACAGAATGACTGGCTGGGTAAAACAAAGGCTCTTACTGCTTTTGAATGATTAGGTTTTGATCTAAGAGCCACCAGTTTCTTTCTGACACCAGAATATCCAGTCTCTGCACAATGTTATTAAGCCCTTTGGAATTTATTTTTATACTCTTCTCGCCTTGAAGCTTCTGTATTTAAGCCCCAGGGTTTTCTGACAGCGTCTCAGCTGCGGTTGCAGTTCCAGCTGCAATAGAAACCTCTAACTCACAGTACGCAAACGAAAAGTAACCTCAGTTTTAACCGTTCCCTGCATTATCTATTACATTATCTATTCTAAATTTAAATCCATCTCAGCATCTGAATAAATTAATCTGAAGGAAAATATATTTGCTACTTAGGGGGTTGGGGCTTTTTTGTCTTCTTGGTCAGCCCGCCCCTCCTGCCAGCTGTGAGCCTGAACTGCTCCTGCGGCTGTGGTGGATGTGGGGTGGGTGAGCGCCCTGGCCCCGAGAGGAGCTCACCCTGCAGCTTTGGGCAGGCGCTTCCAGCAGGCAGGCTGGGCTGTAATGGGTCCCATCCTCTGGCTTATTCTGCAGATGCAGTCGGTGGATGGATTAATTGGAGTAAATCGCTGTGTTACTCTGTCATACGCTTGCCAACACTTATGATAATGTCCCTCTGTAATTTACCCAAAAGCAGAACTTGGCTCTAGGGAAGTGGTAATATATAGAAATGCTGTAGTTTTATTTATAATAGAAAATGTTTTCATTGATGTTCAGCTCAGAACCAGGCCATCAATATTAAGATACGTAGGCTTCAAGCTTTTGAGGAGACAACTGAGTACCATTCTTGACTCTAGTATTTATTTACCATACTTTGTTTAATACTTTTTTTTACAGGAACACTTGCATAAGCAGCTTTTCTCCTTTGAGATTTTCACTTGTATTTGGAGGGAATCTAGCAGTTTTTCTGATTAAATTATAAACTCATTAGAGAACAGGAAAGAAAAAGAAACACATGTATTTAAGAGCATGTCAATTGATCTGTAAGTCCCAAGTGCAATTTTTGCTTTTTAAATAGATCTACTGTAATATGTCACTAAGGAAAATGGTCCTTCATCTTCTGTAAGCAAATCTAGGATCATCAGGAACCAAAGTAAGTAAATGGCCATGGTGTTTATTCACACATGAGCAGTCTCCAGGGGTTTAATCAGTGGAGGTGTCCTGGGTGGGTTTTACTGGATAATACTGATTTCCATCCTCCATCCTGGTGACACAAGTCCCGTCCATCAGCTCAGTGAGGCTTCAGTCACAGTGGCTGGAAGGGGAGCAGAGCAGTGGAGTCTGAATGCTGTCTCATTCTGCTATATGCTTTTGAAATCAATGGGTCTAAATCACCAGGTTTCACTCACCACCTTGGCTTATTAGCATCTGGTCATCTTTTCTCTTTTGCAAAACATCAAGTATTTCCATACTGATCCCCCACAGCTGTCTTTCAAAGAATCTCAGTATCGTGCAGGATCAGGGTTTTTGAGGAGAGGCACCAAGCCTTTTTGTAGTATAATTAATTTTGCCATTGAATATTAAAGTAGTAGAGATAAAAATCCTGATGAAAGAAATGAGGATTTTTCTTTCTGTATTGCTTTGTATGCTGAAAAGCAATCCAAAGAGCCGTTCTGAATAAATTCAGTGACTCCAATTGCTTGCAGAAACTTTCTTTCCTTTAAGCTTTTCAATTGAAAAGAGTGAGATTTAACGCAAACACTGAAATAAGTTTAAGGATCTCCTGTGTCATGTATGCAAATGATTCCTTGTGCAGGGATGTCCTTCTGGTTGAAGTTAAAGCTGGGGTGGTACAACATAGTATCACATTACATTAAAAGTTTAAAAAATTCCAACTATTTCACAAGTAGTAGGAACTACTGTGTTTAGGCGTTGCTTTGTCTGGGGTTTTTTTAAGTTTACATTCTGATCCTTTCCATGGGTACCAGTGTGGTGGTATTGCCTGCCATTAGTTGTGTTCATGTCAGTACCTGATTGCATCTGCTTTGGAGCTGATTTTTCTTGGACACTTCCCAGTGTGTGAAGTGCCTCAGAAAGTAGTAGCTGAACCCAAAATATCCATGTACTTTCTCTTGACAGAGTTGATGTTTGTCTCTTTGCCTGTTAATTTTTTTTCTTTTTTTTTTTAGCTGTAATAAATAACCCATCATTCAGCTGTGATCTAGGGAAATACCTGAAACTAAGAGAATTAACTCCACTGCCTTTCCTTTCATTTCCGTTTAGAACAGTGCCATAGTATGCTCTGTATCACTCCCTCTATTTTAAAACTTAAGTACTGAAACAAGAGACCAGTCCTGATGCTAGCTTCAGATGCCATCCTGAACCCATTGAGTTTCAAATGCATGTAGGAGGAATGAGGGAAAACAAGTGATGAAAAGGAAGGGAGGACAGAAGGAACAAAAGGGAAAAAAAGGAGGGAGGGAGGATGGTAGTCAGAAGGCTATCCCAGCTTCTGTTTAAAAAAAACAAGAAAAAACCCACACCTCTCGTTCTGTTCATCCTGTCTCATGTCTGTATGATAGAGCTGATGTAAGGCAGCCAATTGTGTTAAGCCCAGTGATACAGTCACACCTATTCAGAAACTAGAAAGTGAATTAGTAAAGGTCAAGGTCTGATAGTGTCATTACGTGAGGTCTGTGAGACCCCTCCTACCATTCCCTCTGGAGTCCACCTCTGCGATTTTTGTGTTCAGCAGTACTAGTGACACATGCACAAAGGGAATTGTCACAGTCCCTATATGATCACAGCAGGCTGTAGTGAAATATCCTCAGTAAAACACAGGTGAAGGCTATTGTTAACTGGGCTGAACTACAAGGGTACGTTTTCAACACTGCTGTAATTCCGTTCCCATAGATGATCATCTTGTTCATGGAAAAGTAAGGAAAGAGCTACAGAAACAAAAGGCAGTGCTGCAGTTTTGGCAGGCAGCAATACAGTCAGGGAAAAGGAGACAAGGAGTTGCACTGCAGGTTGTATTCCCAAGAGAAAGTCTGGCTGCTGACGTATTCAGGAAGGCATAATGCTGGCTGCAGCCCTTTGCAGGAGAGCGGGCTGTATCTCGGGAGATTTGCGGGTTTTGGTAGAAAAGAAAGGATGCTGAGTAGCAAGAGGTGTCCTAATGACATTAGGAGGGAGCAGGAACTGCTGAACTTCTTGACATATGGCCTCTCCTGAATGAGACCATCTGTAATTTTTGCAGCATACTGAGTCCTTGGAGCTTTAGAGTCAGTCTGTCATCAGCACCTGGTTGCTCACACATTTCATCCAGACTTACATGCTGGAAATGCTGCTATACTCCAGGGTAACCTAGTGTACTTCACTGTCAATTATTTTAGCATACCTGGGGTGATGGCCACCGTTTTGAAATATGCTAAAACGTGAACAAAAACCATTTCAGGATAAGGATAAAGCAGATAATCCATAGCTGCATACCACAGGTTACGTCTGATCAGGCCTTGGGACGTACCATGGGTAATGCAACACATGGTTCATACATCTGCCCATATTCTGGTTGTGCAGGGCAGGTTTCTAAAGTTATGCTCTTCCTCTGAACACCTGAGTCTGTCTTCTGACTTTGATGTTCATGTAAATGTCAATTGTTGTCTGCTTCTTCCTTGCAAACTCCCTTGAAGACCTTGTGATTCTTTCCATTTTCTCCCTTAAATCCATTTCTGTCTTTATGGTAACTCTGAGTGCCTTTCCTCTCTGCCAAGCAGCATTCCCACTTCCACCCTCTCCAGATGTGTGTTGTCCTGTAATATGAGCCAATATCTGATACATTAAGATTTATAAAGTACTTCGAAATACAGTTAAGAAGGACTGGTAGAGAAGCAGAGTGGATTGTTATAACCTGCCCTCTGTGCACCATCATTCAGAAAATAGGCACGTAAGGGACTGCTGGTGGAAATGTTAATGATACCAGTACTGTCCCAATGGTAAAGTGACATGATGGTTCACGTTTAACTGCCACCAGTGTTTCTGTTACACCACACATTAATCCTATTAACAACCAAGAAGATGAAATTTTATTACAATAAGGGTATATACATGGAGATACTCATCTTCACACTCAACTAATTAGTTACCATCGACTGTTTTTACTTTGCTCGGTGACATGTGGTATATAAATCATTACAATATGTTAAATGAAAATGGTTGGTAATAGGGTAACCATCTGCTCACCGTTGGAAAGTCAGAAGAGGAATATAGTAAGCTGTACTTCTAGTAACGATGCTAAACTCACATCCCTGAAATACCAAATATCTAAAAACAGCTGCCTCCACTAATGCCAACATTGCTAATACGTCTCTTACCCTTTTCATTTTCAGAAGTAAACCACATATTGTAAGAGGTAATTTTGTTCTTCAGCTTGAACTTGATTTCAAGGCTAGAGTCTGTAACAGCAATGTGAAACACCGTATTGGAGAGCCTGATATTTTCCTTATATTGTGTTGAATGCTTCTGAACAGCCAATAAATAATCAGGCTGCACACTTTTCTCAGGACATCTTTTCATCCACAAATATAATTAAACCCCTTTTCTCCCCTAACCCTGACTGCCAGGCCCTTTTTCAGGGCTGACATTATTTTGTAAGTGATAGATAGATGGCACATCGCTGTCCGGTAACGTATTATGCTGGAGACCATTAAAGGGTGCCTGCCATCTAATAACCTCCCATGCCCTATGAGCATCAAAGATCACCACTGCAAAGTGGGATCAATTATTTTGCCACAGACATGTATTATCAGGGGCTGTCACATACCTCCGTAATGAGGTTTCCTGGATACCCAAGCGACAAAGTAATGTGTTGGAAAATTAGCAGTGGGACAAGAGTGAAGGACTGCCTGCCAAAGTTGAGGCTGTGCCTTCAAGCCAGAGCAGCTCCTTCACTCCTTACCCATTCAGTCATCTGCTGGTCAGGGTCACTATCACTGTGCTGACGTGCTGGCTCCCCCATCAGTAATATATTGCACTATCACCTATCAGAGAGATTAATATGTTCCCCCATTGAATTCCCAAGATGTGGCTCTCAGTGTAAAGGAGGCTGAGGAATTAATTTGGCTTCCACTGTCTGAATGGAAAAGAAGTTTGTGATTTCATCAAAGTCAGACGCTTGTGCTGCTGCGGCTTGCTCAGCCCACGTTGGGAGCAAGGACTGGTGTTTGTTCAGGAGGTTACATCTGGCATGGCAGCGTCTGATTTAAGATTGTGCTTCCAGGGAAGCCCCTGCAGGGGAAGAGGCTGCAGGAGAGCTCATTAGCCTGGCAGTTTCTCAGTCCCAGAATGAATTACAGAGTAAGGTGTGTGGTCTACAAGGTCTCAAAAAGCTGGCATTGTGTAGGTGTGCTGTCCTGCAAAGCTTTCCAAGTTTAAAATGTTACAAGGAGACTTCTTGTGCTAACACATTTTCCTTTGTTGCCTTGCAAGAAGCGAAGCACTGGCTGAAGGCTGCATGTATTTGGTGACTCCATTTTGATTCACAGTGAACACTTGCCTGTTTCAAAATGGGGTGTCTGCACTATGAAGTTATTGGGAGCATTTATAGACAGGGATGTTGTGATGAGCAGCACTTCATAATACCTCAAAGGCATGGTGCCAGAGCTGGGAATTTGATAAGCTGAGGTCCTGAATTGGATTCCAGCAATGGTCACAGGTTTTAGGAAGCTCTCATTTGAAATTGCGAGCAGAGGAAAAACAGGATCTTTCTCTTTAATTATATTAGTTTTATTGAACTGAAGCATTGCTTCAGTTCCCAGAACACTTTATATATATTTTAATGCAAGTTACCAGATACAGAATGGTTGCAAGACTCTTTATTGTTTCTGACTTTTATATGTGGTAAAACAGATTTTACTTATTTTCCCCTTCAATTCTCTTGTGCATGAAGGATCTTTAGATGCTGGGATGGTGTTTACTGCAACTGTCATAACCATGTGCCGCCCTGATTTTTTCAGCCTTCAGTTTCACAGTTTCATGTTTTGGGTTCTTTCTCACGCTCTGGTCTGTAAACACTGGCAAATGTTTATCATAACTTCAAGGTAGTTTTCATTCCTGTTCTTAGAGATGTGGACAGCTGATGGACAGTTGTCCTGACCAACGGGATGGGGAGAGGTGTCAGCCTTCTCCCCCAGTCCCTGGCCTTTGTACAAATACTATAAAATGGAGTCAGACTTTCAAATAAACGTAGTTCTTAGTTCATGCCTTCTGATCAAAGTGTGAGTGTGTGTTTGTATGTGTGTGACGAACTGCGTCAACCATGGTAATTTAACTTAATTGATTTGGTAATGGTTCTACAGTGCCTTGGTTTAGGCCTGTTCAGAAAAGCCAGTCCAGGCACATGAACATGCACTGGAGTCCAGGAAACTCGGGCAGCCTTTTGTGCAGGAAAGGAAACATGAAATCCATTCCCTCAGTAGCTGATCCTTTTCACTGGCCTTAGAATTTTCTCATATTTATTGAACTGTGGCTGTTTCTTCCCTTAGATAGAACTAGAGCTGTTGATTTTGCCATGTAAGCATAACCATGAATAGACCTGGAAAAGTTTGGGTTTTTTCATAAAATTACAATTTCTGCCCCACAGTTAAAGCACAGCAGGTCCCACAACCTTCTGCCCCCTTGGGAGAGTGGAGACGGCAGGAACAGGGAGCAGCAATGGCAGCTGGGCCAGGGGACAGAGCTGCAGTATGACAAGGCATCTCTTTTGGCAGTGACCCACTTCGGGAAATCCTCCTTCCCTCGTCCCACACCCTGCGTACCTCCAGCTGCTCATTTCTCACTCTTCCATTCTCTTTTCCATGTGATTATCACTCCTTCAGTTGAAGTGCATGGGGAGTCGCTGCCCATGTGACTTGAAGAAGGCTTGGAAACCTTCAGGAGGAACATCTCCCTTTACAATAAAAAGTGAAGTTATTATATTTTGTCAATGCAGAAAATTGCTTATTATTTAGCAGGCTTTATTTAAGATCCTGCATTTATGGAACCATGCCTTCCTTCCTTTGAATGCCCCTGAAATAATTCGTCCAGCAGGACAGCAAAACAGCAAGGAGCCAGCTACATTTTTAATCACTTGTGTCCCATAGGAATTGCAGTCTGCCAGCGAGGGCAACTCCTTCCCCTCTGCAACACAGGAGAAGAATTAAAAGATGGGAAGCTGTGGTTTGAGAATGGTGGGTTACAGTTATTAATGAGCTAAAGATCAAACAATCTGAGTGTCATTAACTGCTAATATTCTGCTACTGAAAATGTTTAACCTAATCCAGAAGCTAGATGGGAGGGCAGTTGAGGCAGGGGTGAATAAAGGGCTTCATCCTCCTTTTCTATTTGCTTTATTCTTGAGTAGTGAAGGGGAAGTGAAGAGTTGGATGAAATTAAAAGTAAAATGAAAAATTATTTCATTTCTCCTCTAGTGTACATGTCTTGAAAGAAAATTTCGACTATGTAGAGCCCTTACACACCCAAAGCAGTTTGCATCATTGTACCTTCTCTTCAGGTAGCTGAGTTAGACACTGCAGGAGTAACCCTCAGTGTGGTGATTCTTTTCCAACAGTAATCCTTCCAGATGGATGACAGCAACAGCCTCCATTCTGACACATACAAATATCTCGTGCTTTTGACTTGATGCCTTAAAATACCCATCCAAACTTTTTGTTTTTAAAGATACTGAATCACTATATCGAGAGAGCAGATCCTGAAATATCTCGGCTTTCCAGCGGCTACTTTTGGAGACTAATGCTGACTTTGTGGTCTCTATGTTGGCTTGTTTGTTTGTCTGTTAGTGCTTCATAAAATATAGATGCTTTAAATAGGAGAGATGCGAGACAGCGATACCATGGGAATGACAAAGGGTTATGTGGTTTGATTCCAAAGGATACACTTTTAGGATTCCCTGGTTTCCACGCTGTACAGTCATACCCATGGTTTGACTAACAAATGCACAAGAAGTGTGTGGCTGACATTTAGCCTGCTTGTGAATTGTGGAGAGGGGATACATATGCTCTAAAAGGCTTCATCCAAAGAGCGTCACTTGATGCATCACTCACAGAATTTTAGAGACATTTGGCATTTAAAATTAAATTATGTAACAGTGGTTGAGTGCTGACTCTTGGAAAAAATGGGAGATTTTGGAAATTTTGACTGTGTTTTATTATACCAGGGCTTTGGAAAATCTCTTGTGCATATTAGGACTACAAAAAAAGAGCTTACTGCCACTGAAAAAGATTCAGCAGTTTAAAATGGGCTGAGTGCGTGTTGTAACAGGAGAGAGACCTTTTGGACAGTTGTGACAATATTACTGCAATGCAAGCGCAGTTAATACAACATAAAGTCCAGTCTCAGTGTCCTGTACGCAGGAGCTTCCCCCTAATTCCTAACACATAAAATTCCTACTTTTTATATTATCATAAACTTAGCATATTAAAAAAAAAATTAGAAAAGGTTAAAAATTCAGCTGCTATAACTACATTAGTCAAGCAAGAAAAGAGAAAGAATTGCCCTGAGGTGTAGGGGAGAGCAGGGCACTTGTCTTGCCTCACAGCAACAGGAGCAGGGGCTGGTTAGGACTGGGAGGGGACAGCTGTTTTGTCAGGGGTGTTCTCAGAGTTCCCATTCTGCAATGCTTGCATCTCAGGAGAAACCTGTTACAGACTAAGACTTTTTTCCTTATTTTTTAGAGTTCTTTACCTTCACAGGTAGGTCAGCATCTGAAAACCCAGAGAATATTATGAAGGGGTAAAACTGAGACAAAATACAGGAGTGATTTGCATAGGGGAAAAAAAAAGCAGAGTAATAAAAATACTGCATTCTCAAAAAAAAAAAAAAA
>WBMY01001677.1:898718-971487 GCA_013397315.1 Donacobius atricapilla
AAAAAGCAACCTACATTCAACTTCTGTTAGAAGAACAGATGCCAGAAGCTTGTCCCTTTTGTGATATGATTGTATGGCCACTAAGTCATTTGGCTCAGTCAGTCTGCTATATATCATGATAAATCTGTGCCTACCAGAAAATCTACAAGTTCTGCCCTTTTTTCTCCTGATGTTTTTTGCCCATTTTGCAAGCAGAGGACTGCTTTAACAAGATTTGGGGACACTTCTGAGTCCTATGTAAGGCTCCCCCTTCCTGGCTTGTGTAGGTCAACAGGAAGAAATGCTGAGCAGGCATGAGAATAGATAAGGAATGACAATGAATGGGGTGGGAAAGGAGGTCATGACTGCTGTGGGCACCATCCTAAATCCCAGTGAGCTGTCTCCCTCCTTCTCCTCTGCAGCCCTCATTGTCTGAGAGAGAGAACATAGCTTTAAACACATCAGACACAAACAAGAATTCCTTCATCCCCAGAAGTATTACTTACAAAAATGTTTGCCAATTAAGTGGCCATTATATTTTTCTTCTTGATTTTTTTATTTGCATAATTCAGGGAGTTTCTGATGATTGTGCCCAAATGCATTAAAGATAAAGCTCTGTGTCATGCAAGCAGTTTTATAAGGATTCTCTCAGGGCACAGTGTCTCTTTTTACTCATCAGGTCTACAGGAAAAATACCTCTTCTTATTTTCAGTGGATGACAACTCTCTGTCAGTGTGCAAACAAAACTCAATTCATTTTGAACAGCACGCTTATGCCCTGAAAAATGCTTTAGTGCAAGGAAGCTCTTGTTCACTGACTGTCTGTACCCCAAAATGGATCCTGTCCTGTCTTGCTAGATCTATTCCTATTAATAACCTGCTGCTTGAGAAGTAGATACTGCTAGACCTCCCTGTATTAAGGACGTTAGGGGTTTTTTCAAATCCAAGCTCTTTCCTTACCTGTGTCTATTAGTTCACTATTATTTTTCATAGAGCTATTTATTTAATATATGCATATTAATATATTTTATTTCCAGATTAGCTCAGTCTTTGAGAAACAGAAACAACCTGTATATTTTCCAGTGGAGTTACAGGCTGAGGAAGACTGCTTGACATTTCAGGGAAAACTGAAGAGTTTGTATAGGATTTTAAAAGCTATGTTATGCAAGATGGAATTGCTGAGGTTTGTTCTTCGGTATAAACATGTACTGATTGTTTCTGTCAGCAGTATTTCACTGTTGCTTTCCCCTATAACAGCCTTACATTATTCATAACTGAAAATCTATTCTTTAAATTTTCAGTTATGAGAGTTTCCTGGCGGGGGTCACAGAATATGAAGGGAAGTATTGATTTGAAACATTTAAAATATAAATGAAGTTGTTTAGTTCTTCTGATACATGGAATATTATAGCCACCGGATCAAATTCAACCCCCCAGCATGTCTGTTTTCATAGACAACAAAAACACATTCCCAACCTCTCAGTGGACACTGCAGCTTCTGTGTGAACATTCTTTGATTTACCCAGTATTTGTTAAAAACAAACATGAATAATAAATGTTCCAGAGCACTTGAAGGCCAAAAGCGATCACTATTTTATTCTCATCTGACATTAGGTCAGAATTTTAAGACTTTAAAATACAAGGCTTTAAAACTACCAGCCCATTGTCACTTAAACTTCCCAAAGCAGTGTCAGCAACCCCATTTCACAATGACATACACAAAGTCTCTTGTCCCATGTCACATAAGTTTGTGGCCAGGACAAGTACTAAACCCAGTGGCAGAGATGTTTTGGCGCTGGGAGAAAACCAGCATTGGTGGTACCACGATGGGCAGGCCAGTGTGCATGTCCACACGTGTCACCTGCTCGTGTCCACACGTGTCACCTGCTCAAGTCCACACGTGTCACCTGCTCGTGTCCACACGTGTCACCTGCTCGTGTCCACACGTGTCACCTGCTCAAGTCCGCATGTGTCACCCACTCCCTGCTGCAAGGCCAGAGCCAGAAGCCAGACCCCTCTGCCTTTCCCCATCTGGTCCTTTCCAGCTGCCTGTGCTCAGGACTGCCCAGCTCTGGCCACCCACCATGTGGTCTAAGACCACATCAGCCATTGGGAGTCACCAGAGACCATCTAGACCACCTTGTGGGTGCCTTCCAACTCAGAATGTTCTGCGATTGTGCACGTTACTTATTCCCTTTAGATTTTTCTTAGATAAAAAGCCAGTAAAAATGGGACCATTTATCATCTACCTCAAGCATTCTAATACTAAAAAGTATTTTCAATTTTCCCATCTTTGTATAATTCCACTGACTTTAATACAACATAATAAAATATTTTCAGATTCTAGCCAGTTTATTGGCTTCAAGATAACAATAAGTAGCATCTATAATTAAAAACTACTGTCATATGGTGTTTTTGAAAAAGAAAATAAGCTTTCTCTACACAAAATCAGCAACTGAAATACATGAGATGAAAGAAGAATTGTTTTCCCAAATTAAAAAGAAAATATACACTTAGAACTTTATTTCTTAAACTGTTTAAAATTACTCCCTATATATAGCATTGTGTTTGTGGTGGTGTTATACCAACAGGGCTAGAGATAGGGTGACCCAGTAACTTCTTTTCAGTATCTTAAGTTAGCTATAGGATGTTAAATTGCTTTTTCAGCAGCTCGCTTTTCACCAAGGGTTCTTCAGCAGGAGAAAGGATTAGTATTTTTGAAGTATAAGTTATTCACAGATGAAATTTCTGTCCAGGACAGCTGAAAGTATCTTCAGAATTTAATCCACATTAGTAAATAGTTTTGACTATTTTTTCTGAAAACTTGAAAGAGGTACAATTTTTCCTTTGGAAATATTTTTCTTTAGAAAATTGTCTAAGAAAATTTAAATGGAATTTAAAATCTGAAAAATGAACAAAATGAACCTTCCGCCCCCCCCCCTTTTTTTTTTTCAGTTCAGTCAGTGAACTGAAAAAATCAATTACTTGCAATGGCACTGCTGGAAAATAATTCTTATCATAATCATTCCAGAGGGAATTATTCCGTGACAAGGAGCTTATATTGTATGGAATTTAGAAGTTAAAAAATTGAGGCTTGCATGATAAACACTGAGAAATGTTGTTTTGTTTTTATACTTTTCTCTTTCAAGTTCACTCTAATCGAGATGAAAAACCAAAAGAAAAAAAAAGGCCAAAAGAGGACCTGTAAAAGCTTGACCTGTATTTTAAAGTGGGTTGAGAGTGTCTGCTTTGATAATAAACAGCTACCAATCCCAATTATTTTAGATGGAGCTGTGAGGCCTAAGCATTTTAAAAGTCAACCCAGATGAAACACAAGAAAACACCAAGACAAAACTAGTTTTGAAATCTTTACTCAGCTCCACTTGCTCTGAACAGGTCATTAAGCACTCTCAGCTTCGCTGGTTTAATGATGAATACCCTGGAATACAGTCCAGAAGAGAACAAAGCTGCCTTATAATTATCCTTTATGTTGAAGTTCAGCAACGTGGTTTTTCAAAAAGGGATCAATTGACCTGCCCTCATAGTAAGCACCTTGCTGTCCTTCACCCTCGTGAGAGGCGTCGGGCAGGGGCAGCAGCAGGAGCTGGCAGAGAGCGGTGCTGAGTGCTCCTGGAGCCACGGCAGTGCCGCAGAGGGACAGAGAGACAGAGGGCAGCCCAAAGCCTCCAATTCAGCAGCACCTGCAGGCAGCAACAGCAACAATGAGCAGAACAGCAAACCAGGGGAACAGCAGGACACAGTTTACCTGGGTAAAAAGGTGCCTGAACCTTGGGCAGTAGCTTCTGTGCAGATGAGGTGAAGGTATGAGCCTGAAAAGAGAAATGTTAAGCTAGTTTTCAGAATCAAGCATTAGTCTGCACAATTCAAAAATATTTTAGATATTTATTTATCATTTTAAAATATCCACTAAGAGGACAGGCCTCTAAATGATGTGCCAAAAGTTTTCATATCTGGATTCTCTGAAGTCCAAAAAGACAACCACGTGAATTGCATTTCTGTTTATGTCCTCGCCCCAGCAGTTTTTCTAAATGTCCAAACAGTATCCAGACATCTCATGGTGATCTTGAAAATAAAAGAGTGCTTTTATCAATATTTTTTTTACCTTTCCCCAATACAACTCCTATAAAATGAGAAACATAAAAGAAAGGAGATCTGATTTTTTCTGTTTAACACACTTACAGCCTGGGCTTTTCAGGGACTGTTAGGTCGTATGTAACTATTAACAGAACTTAACTGGAAAGAGAACTTAGCCTTTGTTTTTTGATATGCTTTATTGCTGGTTTTGTGTATTGGTGGTTCACCAAAAGCAAAAGATGGCCAACATGCATAGCAAAAAAAAACGAGGATATGTTCAATAGACCTTTTATCTTTGGAGAAAAGTCTTTCTGGCTCTTTTCAAGAGAAGTAAGTGGCTCTCCTGATGAACTTCCTGAGGCTCTTCTGCTGGCTCCTTTCCCTGGCTCCTGCTCCACATCCTTGCATGTCCTGCGTGGCTCCTGTCACTGGGGGCACCCATCGGAGCTGCCATGAGCTGGGTTGAACCAGCACCTCTGGCAGGGTTAGGCAGCCTCTGCAAAGGATTCTGCTTTGTGTTTGCTTTGTTCTCAATACAACTCATCTTCTCTTCAGAAACAAATTTTTCCCTGGTCCTTGTGCTTGTTTGGAGAGGAGGTGAAAATCTCCTCAGGAATTTCTGATTTGTAAAATCCCCTCACCTACAGACATAAACATAAGAGGGCTTTCTAGCAGAGCTGGTCAGAAGAGATGCATATCAGAATAAGCAGGGCAGAAGGCTCCTCACTGAATCCTGATAGCAGCACCCACAGGAAAACCTCTCCTGTTACTGACTGCAGTAGGAACAGGACCTGGCTATTCATTGCATTTAAACTACCAGAGCTCTCACTTTTTCAGGTGGTACCAGGTGTCCAAAAGACAGTGGGTGTGGGGTGGGCTGTTCTGCACCCCTTCTGTGCCTGCATGCAGGGATCCTGCCCTCCCAGCTCTGCCGCTGCCAGGGGTGCAGAGGTTCCCCCAGCGAGGAGAGCAGCGAGCCCTGGACCTCCCCTGCTCCTCCAGGAGCGCTGCTCAGAGCAGCACAAGGTGTGTTTTCTCTCCCTTGGAGGCAACCAGTTACAGCCCATTCCCCACTCTTCCATGGATGCCATCTGCAGCAGTGACTTCTGGGGACACATTTGAGCTTTTAAATGAATCTTTGGGAGGTCTTTCAAACAGAAATGCTTTGAAACCTTTAAAGAAGAGCAGCAGATGTGTGGCTTCACAGAGCTAGATTCCCTGGTGTTGAATTCTGTGTGCACCATGGCGATCTTTACGCTGCTTTTCTCGATTACAGTCCCCCAAAGGTTACCAAAATCAGTATGAAATTAACCTTGCTTGTTTCTCATGTAGCAGAAACACTGCTCTCGTGACAGTAAATATTTTATTCCCTACTGTAACACAATAGGTACTATGCCCTGAGTCTTTATCTAAGCTAGTAAAGATATTTCTGCTTCAGCCAGGTTTGTCCTGCATCAGTCATGGAACGAATTCCTAACAGCTCACTTGGGATATTGCTGCATGCGAGAATACAATTCCTCCCATTGCAGATAGTTAAATGACATTTTGAATGGGATTTGTAAACCCTTGTCCACTTGGATGGTAATTTAATGGCCACAGTTTTAGACCTCCCACACAACAAATTGTTCCTTTTCAGTGTTGTGCTGGGAAAAAGAATTCGGCACCAGCTGGCAGCTGATGCTGTGAAATACTACTTCAAAATAAAGACAGGAAGCTTGGTGTAACCAGTAGCATCTTAGAGCAGCTTTTTTGGGACTGCTGCTGAGCAGATATAAGACTGGTACTTATTAATTAAACCCAGAAAAAATGATTTCTCAATAAATTTAAAAGTAGTGATCCATATTAGCAGAATGCCGGGAGTTTTAAATCTAGTGTTCAGATTTGTATTGAGAGAAAAGAGCAGAAAAACTGACTCCTAAAGATTTCTTAACTTCGCTTTTTAGATTTGTAAGCTATAAAACTTTGCAGTGATATATTGCCACACCTTTCATGCAAGGTTTGTGTACCACATTCTTAAATCTAGCAGGCTGTGGTAGAGACTTTTACAATTGCTGCAATACAGTGGTTAAATTCTGCCTGGTGGTATTACTGTGATTAAAATAGAAGGTGATTTACAGGTATCTTTTCATGTCTGTTGACTCATTGTTAATGACTAACTGCCCAATGATGGATGGCAAACTAAGACTGGCTAAAAAGGACATTGGACAGCGCCAAAAAATTTAAAATACCAAAAGCTTTTCTTTTTTAATATCCTGATGGCAATGAGCATTTGTCAAATCTCAGATAACATGCTCCGTAACTTCTTTGCACTATCAGATAGATAATGGCAGGGTCCTGCCAAGCAGACTGTGTTATTCCAGCTGGTGGAGAGAGATGTATTCTTGCCCCAGTACTCCGTGCCACTCTGACATGTAATACTATGGGGACCTGAGGATATTCCGGTTTTTAGCATATCCAAGTTTTTCTTGATGTTTAGAGCAAACCAATTAAAACAGGAGATACCTCATGACAACTCAGAGCACCTGAGCTCTGTAGTACCTCTGCAACACCTGCTTCCCCCTCTGCCGTCTCATCCCATCCCTGTGTCAAGACACTGATTGCTGTGTGAAGTACAGCAACTTAGTAGGTCAGACCAAGGGGATTCCAGTGAGAAAGAAAGAAATTTTCAAGTGAGAAAGAAAGAAAAAGCAAAACTACTTGTAACACTGATGTACACAGAGTTTACATCAGCTGCTTTTTCTCAGTTCTTCGTTGGTAGTCTGGGAACCTACCAAAACAGAATCACTAGTGTTAAATGACCAGCTGGTAACACTGGAACTGTCATTCTGGATCTTCACAAGAGAGGTTTTGCTTCCTCTCTGGGAGAGACGACTGCCTTTGTCCCCATGCAGAATCCTTCATGCAGGTTGGAAAAGCTTCCTATTTCTGAGGTTAAAAATTAGAACAAATTAGATGCATGGAAACAATGTGGAATACTGGCATCCTGCCCTGTCAGCAGTCCTATCCCCAGGCACGTCACACCTGGGCTCCTTATCCTTCACTGATTCTCAGTTTCCATCCCATGATTATTCAAGGCCTTGGACCTGCCACTGAAATTTATAGAAAGATTATCTGTCATTACCTAAAAATACAGCCACCAAGCTTAGGATAATATGAATGAAAGCTGGAAACAAATTAGGCTTCATTTTAGGCAGTGTGAACTAACATAAATTCATTGAATTTACAGGAGCCAGATGGATTTACATCGGCTAAGAATCTGACAAAGTGCGTTCACGAGTGAAAGTATTTGCAGAATACGCTACTGGCAAACTCTAGCAGATTTTATAATCATTTTCTTTATTGACACATTTCCATAAAAACTAATACCTCTGAAGAAAAAAGCAAAAATGAATGTTTACGAAGGGAATGGAAGTTAGTTCTCTACAGCAGTTAACAGCAGCTATATATTCAGACATCTATTTCTGCTTTAACACTTAGAGAATATGGAATCGAAGTTAGAAAAAGCGTATGTCCACTCCACTTGGCTAAGTTTATAAAAGTATTTAATATTAAGGATAGGTATTTTTTATGTGGTAAACTGAAATAACTTGGAATTAGCTGTTCTGTTCTACTAATAATAAGCATCAGTGGATTACTTTTAGATTTTGGATCTAAGAAGCTGAAGAAAGTCTGAATATTTTCTGACGTCAGAATATCTGTTGGTCTGTGACATTTTTTACCCAGTCACAAAATCAGAACAGTTATAATACTTAACTACTGAGGTGTTTGCTCAGGTTACTGTCTGTCCTTTCTGTGTTTGTGATGAGTGCTGTTGATCTAGGCTGTAACGTTTTCAGTTGCCTCTGTTTGTCTGGAAGGCTGTCACCTGGTAAACTACTGCATTTCAGAAACATTGAGAGTTTATTTGGCAAGGTATGGTAGCTTGTGGCCCTCTGTCTGAAAGGGGCAGGGGAAAGAAGCAAAGCCATAAGGACCTGTCTCAATGATATTTTCCTTCAAAAGAAAGACAGCATGCATCTATCAAACAATAATCAATCTTAATCAAATATAGGTTGAGATATAAATTGATCAGTAGTGATGCTGTATGGCCAGCGTTTACTTGACAGTATATAGAAATGTTTACTAGTATATGAACACAATAAATCCTATAAACACATTAATATTTAAATTTAGCACTTGCATACTCTCATTGTTGGGTTAGCTTAGTGCAAGCAGTGGACACTTCCATGCCCTGCTAGCTTTCTGTGAGGCTTGGGACTGTGGGAAAGGGAATTATGCTGCCCTTTTGGACTTTGTTTTCTTTTTTAATTTCAAGCTCTCCAAACTACTCAGAAGTAGGCCGCTGAGGAAGCAAAGCAAACATGCTTTCTGTGCCTGGGCTTTGCTGTTCCCCACTAGATACATTATGTTCAGCTGAGGGAGAATAAGAAGCTATTTTCCCCAATTTTCCATACTGCCTGTGGGAATCTAATTCAATTTCCTCCCAAATTTAGCAGTGAAAACGAAACAGTAAAGAATAAAGCTGAAGAGGCTTCTGTAAATCTCTGGATTCTAAGGTACTAAGGTGCAGCAGGATTACCAAGCACAGGTTAAACTTCTTTTCTAACCACAAAGCTACTTACGGATTTAAGAAGCTTAAAAACCTGATCCAACATTAGTCCTTGCTTTGCAAATGAAAGAATAATGTATCTACCTATACAAAGTTATATTTGTTATTACTGAATTTGTTTATCCCTTATTATTGATGTAGCCCTATTCCACAAAGGAACATTTCTTTCAGTAAGAGATTATGATGTATTAAATAAATTCAGGCAAAAGGACAGGGGAAAAAACAGGTGACCAAATGCATTTCCAGAAATAAACAAGTGAAAAAAAGGACTCACATTTCATTACTCTCCCTACAATGGCTACATTTAACCACCAGACCAGAGAGGCCTTATTCCTAATGTCTGGATAAAGATGCCATGCAGCATTGTGGACCTGAGATATTCATATGACTCAAAACAAATATGAATAGAAAATAGAAGTTACTTTTTTTGCTTCATGTGAGCCAGAACATTTGTTCAGCAGACCTACTTGCAGCCAGCAATCCATGCTATTTTCTGATTGTCAACTGTCCTTAGGTGTTTTTGACCCTTTTAGGTCAGAACTTCAGATGGGTAGTCCTTACAGTGAGCTCTGGTAGCCAAGATTGCAGTAATTATCTTGTTACCTCTTTGATGAAAGTGTGTCTGCTGCATCCCCTTGGAAATATATTGGCCAACAGTCATTTCATTTCTTTACAACAGTATCCTTTATACTTGTTTTTATCCCCACAAAATCTATTAAGCTTTGAAAACCAGGATAAGAACCAACGCACTTGGGGGTTTTTACATGACATGGAAAAATCTTACAATATAATGAATAATAATATTCAGCAGACATAATGTTTCTGAGACTGTGAGCCTCAAACATGTTCACTTGTCAGAGAAAATTAAAGGATAACCAGAGTTACCAAAGTGATGATGTCTACCTTGTACACTCAACAGTGCAAGAGTTTTGTAACTTACCTGTACATATAGTTTCTACAGTTATGATGAACTTGTCTCATTAAGAGTAAAAAAACTTTAAAACCTGAAAAATAATGATTCAGCTGCAAAGATTTCCTAGTATATTTCAGAGGTGCTTACATTTTGACTTGTGCTTTCTCAACTTATATCTCATCCTCCTTCCTGGCTGAGGTATCACTTCAAATGTGTTTGTAATGTGGAATTTTCCTCTTTGTCTACATTACATTAGAAAACTAAATCTCACTGGGGAAGCTGCCTCAAGGTCATTAGTAAGCTTGAGAGGCATAATGTGGATAACAGCCTTAACACGTTTGATGTCATGATAAACACGGCCAAGTCCTTTAGGACAACTGTAACAAGGCGCTGGAAGTAGTTGCTAGCACTTGGGAGCTGACTAAGGCTCCTAACATTGCCAACAGTGTTTTAAAATGCCTAATTAAAACTGTGTGGGGATGGTATTTTACGTTGTGTGGGCAGTAATGTGAAGAGCAAACATGCCAAATCCTCTGCAAGTTCATGCTTTGCTCACCTGGGAGCAGGGAGCTGACTTGTGGCTTGCAAAAGCGAAGAGTCTGTGCAGAAGGCATCCAAGTTGGTTGCAAGTAAATTCTCTAAACTTTGGCGATGACCTAGAATTATTCAAAGATGTGTCTAAGTAAGGAACATATGGCTAGTCGTTAAAAATGTATCAGAGCTCCTCTTTTCTTTCTTTCTCGTGAATGATCTCTAGAACATCAAGGATCCCCTCACGTGCCCCCAGTCTGTTGCTTGGCACTCCCCTGCGAGAGCGTCGGCACGCTATTAGCAATTACCTTGGTGATATTTACAGCATTTTAATGTCACTTCCCTGTATGTAAATAGAGTCTGTGAGGAGCACGGCGCACCCAGGGCTTCCATCACAACAGCACTGCTCCGTCAGTGCGCCAGAGCGCTCCTGTGCCTTATGTAACTGCCAGAAATATCATTTCAATTGCTTTATGACAAAATAATGAGTCTGTCAGAGATGAGTGGTCAGAAAAACAAATTTGTTCTCCCACACAATTAGGGTTTATAGCGTTGGACAGCAATATCAATCTCCAGTGATTCGAAATTGAATTTGCACGTTGAGGGAAATGTGTTCTTGCGTGTGCTATAACCAGGCTGCTTAGCAGGGGGAGTCCGCGCAGGTTGAACTGGGAAGATGAATATGCACTGTGCTGCAGAAACATCAGAGTGGAAGTTTCCAAACGCAGACAAGTACTGTGGGGCCATGGCATTCACTTCCACAAGCTCAGCACTGACAGAGCTGCCCCGGCAGGAACAATAATAAAAAAGTCCGCAAAAACTGTCACCAGATATAAATGGCAGACAGCTTTTCCCTTCAGGTAGAAGGCCATTTCAAGGCCTACATCTCCCCATACGTGACCTAATTGTCCATGGAGTTGTTGATATTTATAATCATGGACTTCAGTCATTCTCTGTAAAGTCATACAAGCATTAGACCTCAGCGGTGCCATTTACAGTGAGCACGTACTGTATCTCAGAACTGCACTTTGCCCTTAACATTTGCTGTGTCCTTACATGAGATTTTGCCCTTAGCTGTTTGCCAGTGCAGTGCAGAGGCTGCAGCACAGATCCTTTTCCGTTCACCAGACCTTAACCTGTGCTCTGAAACCTGCTCTACTGATGGCAGCTCCCTCTGTCAGCCCTTCTCTGCGCAGGCAAACCCACTTATGTGCCAGCAGCTGCTCCCACCCACTGCTGCCCAGTGATTGCCTTTCGGGGTGTGTGTACAGCATACCCTGTACAGGACTTGGACCTTCCTCTTTGGATTTCAAGAAACTAGTTAGGCATGGAATACTGTCGTATGGAACTCGGTACACTGGAGCAGAAATCAGTTGTTAAGGTTTTTAGACCTTCTCCATACTTACACAAGCAGCCAAAGCATGCCAAGGGTAGCATCAACACAGGCTATGGGATTGTTGTGTTGAATGTGCTTTGTATGTAATGCAACCTTTTGTTAGTATTTTGAATTGACAGCAGTAACAGCTAGGAACAGCCTTCAAAGCAAGTATTTAATGAAATTATAAATGGTACCTAGGATTTTCAGTAATAATTTATCGCCACGGATAGTCATGTAACAAAGTATTTCCTTACCTCTGGAGTAGAAAAGAAAGGTAATCTTCCATAAAAAAGAGATGAATTCGGGTATCCTCCATAGGAAGCTGATTGCATGTCTTGAGTGATCTGCTGGGAGTCCAAGTCCGCTCCCAGATCAGTGCTGCTCAGCTGATTGGCAGCTGAAATTCCTAAGGTCCAGACTGTGCTGCTTTGTTTTCACACCACTGACAATCCAGTGTATCTCATCAAGAGTGGTTCTCTCGTGGTCTGTCTGGGTACTACTTTTATCGAAATAGCCTTCTTTCTGTAACCCTAAATATTTCTGGTTTCCTTACTGCTTATCCTGCAAACCGAAGCAGCTTTTTACTGTACTCTAGTCATCTCTTAGCCCTGCTGTGCTCATTTACCTCTTTCAGTCATCCAGAGAAGTCTGTCCCTCAAGCACAACACGCTTTTTTTTTTGCAGAAGTCTCTGCGACGGTGCATATGGACACTCTGATGAGGTCCCTGGGACAGATTGCCCAATTCCTAGCGCAGCCTTTGTAAAAAGCCAAAAGCGTATGAAATATTATTTCCCTGTTTCTCTTCACATACACCACAGATTTTGATACTGGCTTGGTTTTCCCCAGACACAGTACCCTCCAGTTTGCTTTCTACAGATGCTTTTTGTTCTCTTTCAGTTTCAGCGCTGCCTGCATTTTGCACACATTCACTATTCAGCTACATCCTTGATTTGCAGTGGAAATCATGATCTATCTCTTCAAGATCTGTCAAGTGGCTTCAACAAAAAAAATGGTGCAAGAGGAGAATCAGAGCCTCTGGTTCAGTCTTTCGAATGTCTTATTTTACTTATGCTTCCACTCTTTTACTCCTTATATATAGTTGCTGACACTGACTGTCAGTTCAGTTGCTTCAGATTTGATTAATCTACAGATTTTTTCATACTTGTATAACACTAATAATCATGAGCCAAACGAACTTTTCTGTTGCCTATACACTAGGAAGGCAAAGTTTTTACCACGTATTATCTGATCTTTTGTGGTTTGGGGGGAGGGTTTAATTTCTTATTGTGCCTAGTGTAACTAACTCTTATAAAGTCAAATTTGACCATTTTAATATAAATGTATTTTTAACCTTAATTTTAGCTAGCCTTATAGTAAAACATAGTGACCACATACGTTCCTTACTTTCTTCTCCTTAGAAAGTGTATACAGCTAAGTTTGAAGTATTCTGAGGATTCTTTAGAAATTCACCATTGTTGGCTCTTTTTTTTTGCTCAGTTATTAACATTAGATTTGAAGTATCCTCTGCCTATAAGAGTTCTATATCAGTCCTTTATTTTTTTCCAGTAATCAAACTTACTGTTTCTCTCATTCTCCTTAAATCATACTCCTGGAAGGCTACACTACTCTCTCCTCTCTCCGCCTTTTTCTTTTTTCTGGTAGGGGGCATGCTTTGGGGTTTGGTTTGGGGGTTTTTTATTATTAATTGGAATTTTTTTTTAGAGATAGGATGCAGCAATCTGAGTAATTCTGCTGGGAAAGCTTTCAAAAATACATAAAAAGCATATAAATAAGTCTGTCTGCAAAAAGGCATTGATTGAATGAATCTTTGATTATTCTACTGGTTTAGGACAAGAAAAGTCATTTAGCAATTCTTCCATTTAGGAAGCTAAGCAGCTAAACTGTCCCTACTTTGTCTATTTTGTGTGTGTTTAGTCTGAATGCCCATATAGGGGCTGTTGGTTTTAAATCTCAGTTAATAGGGTTTTAAAATTTGACAGGAGGTTGCCAGCTACTTCTAGAAGAAAATGCATTTTGCTGTTTTTGTGCCTGTATCTGGTACAGACATAGCCCTCCCGGATGTCTTGTTCTGTCTGTCTGGGGCTTGGTGGCTGCAGGCACAGGAGATGCCAGGTGCAGGACCCAGCCGCGTGCAGGAACAGCTGCCCGGTGTGGGTGTGGGTGCTGCACCTTGGGCTGAGGAGCGCTTCCTCTGCACCAATCTTGCCCTAAGAGGTTGAAAAACCAGGCACCAGAGCTGTGCTGTCCGTGCTCTCTTGCCTGGGAAATCAGGAAAAGGAGGAGGCAGCCTGTGAAGAGGTGTGACACAGAGGGATTAGGGAAAGTGGGCAGAAAAGGGAAATTGTGAGGCTACATGGGAGCTGTTTGTGTATGTATGTGTATATCCATACATATAAATACATGCATATGTTTTGCATATATATCTGAAGAGGCATGGCACAGGACTGGATAGAAGCAGCAGAGGACAGAGAAGGCCAGAGTCCATCCAAGGCTTTTACCCATGCAAGCAAAACTAAGGGTCAGTCTCTCTTCAGGAACACATGACAAGCACAGCATCTAAGAAGTGCAAAGAGATTTTGCATAAGGTTTTGTGACACAAGTGTTCTTTATTTTCAGGTGCTTGTTAAAAGACCTGTGCATATTTAATCCAATTAGCAGATGAACATATCTTTATGTTCCCCCACTTCAGTTCCCATGCAAGTCTGCAGCATGCTTTCAGAGCACTAGGTACTATAGCTTTTCCTCAGAATCAACCATTTTTATCGCTTGCCTAGATCAGTTTGTTGCCTCTGACACTGATGAGTCCCTACAACAAAACAAATCTCCTGAAAGAAATCCAGTCCCTTCCTCTAATTTGTTCTAGTTACTCAACAGCCTCTCCTGCTTTTCTCCTCTATTTTTTGGTCTTATTCTTACTGTACATCTCTCCTGTTTCATGTCTTCCATTTTCATATTCCCGTGGACAGTATAACAACCCATGGCTTTTCTTAATAGCAGTACCCTTTACCAAAATGTTCAGTGTCTAGTGAACAGATAGATGTCATCCACTTATGCCCAGACAGGCATCTTTCATTCTGCTACGGCCACTCGCTTAAAATTCACAATTGATTTAGTCTTCAAGCACACATATTTTGTAAATTGTGTAAAAATTACTTTCTTTCTCTTGTCCAGCATATTGAGTACATTTTGGTCATTTCAATTTTAAAGGTGCTGAACCTGTTTCTCTTTAGAATGAGCGTTGCACAAATAACAGCAGTTTCATCTGCCTCATTTCTGTCACTGAGGAGAATGCTCCACCATCTACTGTGTTACATATTCTTGTGGATTTTCTCCAGCAGCTACTTATGACAACTGCAAGCTTGTTTTACCCTGGGGATATATATGTATGTGGCCAATTGCTTCAGGTCATATTCCTTCCAAATGGAAGTCAGCTTGACAGCTGTTAATTTGCACTTGGCCATTCCGTGTGTTGTTTTGCTCTAATTATTGGTCACTGTATGGAACAGGTGACAAATGCCCACATGAGAACTCTGTAAATTATTAGATGTACGGTCATTAGGAAAACAAACAGGAAAGGTCATTAAGTACTGGTTTTCTCTCCAGCCCCAAACAGAAACAGATTTTAGCTGGTTTTGACATCTGTTGGAAAGGGATAGAAAGACGTGAAATTACCTTACTATTTAAAAAGAGGTGAAAATACCCTACAAACTACCCATTCTGTAAGTGTCCTAGTTTCAGAAAAAGAGGGGAATTTAAGGAAAATACGATTGTTTTAAGAGCAGATGCAGAATCTGGTTTATCTAATGATTTTGTCACAAGGCTTGATTAGGTTTCTTTCCCAAGTAAAACTAAATGTGCCTACCAGAATATTTTGTTTGACCTTCTGCTACTACAGCTACGTTGAACTAAAGCAGGAAAAGAAATTTCCTTTCCGAACAAGACAGTACTTGCTGAACAAGGATGGCAAGACACCATTATAGTGAGCTTTTCTTCTACTGAAGTATGGCATTGCAGAGGATATTTAAAAGAAGTCTGTTTTCTCAGGCTCCCAGGGTCTAATTTGGACCTTAATTTGGGTCAGGTGCTGGACATAAGCAGAGGACTTGTTTTGTTCCTGGGAATAGTAACTCTTGAATTTTTGCAAGATTATAGACCTGTCTGTAGTAAAAATTGTGAATCATTTATTTGTTCTCAGTGGAGCTGCATTAGTGAAAATGAGAAAAGATTCAGCATCTTGGAGTCTTGGTGACATTTTTGCTTTTAGACCTGTGTGAGCTGAAGATCCTGCTACTTGCTCTTTGCAGTGATGTCTTGTGATGTCATGCTTTCATGGTAGAACAGTACTGCAGGAAAAACACAGAATTCGAGCCATTGCCATAGGACATGCTTTACTAAAACTTGAGCTAAACTCACCTCACCTCTAAATAATATCCCACTTTGTCTTATTTTTGCCTTTTAAAATTAGGTGTAAGTGCAACCTTCATGCTACTGGCTGTAAAGAAGAAAACAAAAGACTACTTTGTGAATGTGAGCATAACACAACGGGCCCAGACTGTGGAAAATGCAAGAAGAATTATCAGGGCCGACCATGGAGCCCTGGTTCTTATCTGCCTATACCTAAGGGCACTGCTAATATCTGTAAGTAGTTTTGTATAATAAGGATATTTCATTATTACAATTCTGCCCCATATCATGACTCTGAAGGAAGATTAATGTTCGCAAAGGTTGGTAATTTCTTTCTGACTTGGCGTGTTTAATTGGACAAGGTGTCAATTTGTAAGTGCTAATTGTAAGTATACATCATCTGTGCTTTCATGTGGTTGTAAATAACTTCCAGGAGAACCATACGTTTATATCCATAGACAAATCCCTGGACACTGCATAGAAAGGGCTAAGGAATGAAAAAATTAGGACTCTTCACATAAAACACACACACAGATGAGTGAAAACCCTGGGAATAACTGCAGTACTGCTCCAGCCATGGTGCCCTCAGCTCTCCATTGTCTCCATCCTTGAGACAATGTCTTGAGATTGGCAACACTCTCAGCTCAATGCGTGAGATGCTTGCTCATTTTTTGTCTATTTAAAAAAAGGGGGGCGGGAAAAACCTCAGGCCATATTACTAGCTAAAGATCTAAATGCTGGGAAACATTTCCCTGATGTTGACCTGCAGTCCAGATTCAGATGCACTCTTGTAGATCAAGTGTTGAAGAGAGAAAGCGAGGGCAAAACCTGAGGTTTTACATCTGCCTGTTTCCCTCTAGCAGCCACTCCACAGCACACGTGTACTATTCCAGCACACTTCCACGTTATCCAAAGGAAGAAGTTACTGATAGCTCTGTTTCCTGGTCCTGGACAGGATTGGGCCAAAATAAAACGTGGTGGTGAAAGAGAGGGTGCAAAGACAAGTCTGACTATCAGTTCTCCCTTTCATGCGTATATGAAATACGCAATGATTCAGAATCCTCCTGAACTGGGTAACAGACTTAAATTCCTTTGAAGAAAGGACTGAAAATGAGGATAAACCTTTTGACAAAAGTTACTAGCTTCTTCTAAGAAAAGAGTCCACAGTTTTGCCCTGATTAAAAGCAAAACATTCGTTTTATAATATTAGATGTAACAATTTATTGCAAAAGTTATTTGAGAGAAACAGAAATGAATGAAAAGTTTAAAACCAGAAGCAGTGTGCAATGCTCAGAATGTTATCTAAGACTTC
Organism: Donacobius atricapilla; assembly: GCA_013397315.1. Lineage (NCBI taxonomy): Eukaryota > Metazoa > Chordata > Aves > Passeriformes > Mimidae > Donacobius > Donacobius atricapilla. The sequence continues at coordinate 915,961 of WBMY01001677.1, forward strand.
AAAGCAGCAGCTGTGAAGAATCAAAACTCAGAAATGAAGATCATAGGAAGCAGGACCTTATCAAGTAAAATGTGAGAGTAATAGACAAAGTAACAAACCATGAAGTGTGGGGGCATGGAATTATGATAAAATTCTTACTGAGCAGAAAAAAATGAACTTCCAAAAAGCAGGGAAAAACATTTTGTAAGAGTATTCACTTTTTTTCGCCTGTTATAAAAAGTGAGTGTGGCTCACAGAATTAATACTTTAAAGCAATGTTTGGGAAATATGGTGAGATTTACCAGGTTGACTTTAGCTAAATTCAGCTTGCTGTGTCATTTACCTCATTCGCAGTCAGCTGAGCACACACCAGACGGAACAGTGGAATTAGCACCTACAGAAAGAGTGTCTGAGGCTTGTTAAATCAACTTCATATTAAAACAACATCAGTGAATTTTAACAAATACACAGTTTCATCAAAAACCAAAGAATTTGGTAAATAATAGGCAGTCGTTTCTGGGGTTGATGATGATGATGATGCTGAGAGCATCATGAAAACATAACCTTGTTTGAGCTGATGAAGACTCTACTTACCCTCCTGACTTCAGCAGTGATCAGCAGCCGGAATTTATGACAGGAAGAAGCATGAAGGATTTCTTCTTCACCGTCTCAGTTACTATGAAATAAACTGGCTTTCTGAGCTGCACTGCAGGGGCTGCTTGCTGCTGAGCAGAGAGAGACACCCAGCTGACACAAGCTTGACCTCAGTGATACCTTATGGTAATACCTTTCAAATTTTAGTGAGACAATAAGTGAAAGGGATTTTATTTTGCTTGCCTTAAATGTTTTTCTATGGTTAAGCCAGTACCTCCTTGGATAAGGAAGGAACAAAGAATAATGCACCTCTGTTTACATCTGTTACACCATTTATCATTACATAGACTTGACCTTACCCACTCCTTCACTCTTTTTTTAAATGACAAATCCTGATCTCTTTCATCTTATCCTAAAACCATGCCACATCTCTGGTGTTTTCTTGCTCTCTTGTGGTTCTATGATGTAATTTTTTTATTTGGTGAGGCTAAAACTACACATGATGTTCTAGACATGACAACAACATGGCTCTTTACGATAACATAAAAATGTGGCTGGTTTATATTTTGTTATTCTCTGGATCAGTTCTTGAGTCCTTTTTTAAGACTGTACCGCAGTTAAAACATTTCTTCTGGCCTCAAGGCTGACTTAAATGACAGGTTATATGCTGCAATAGTTAGTTCAGAAACATCATATTTGAGTTCCTTTAAAATACTTCTTGGGGCAACATTTCCTCGTGGCAATTCTTGTTCAATACCTTTTACTTCAGATGCTAACAGACTTGGAGAAAATTCCTCAGCATGGGAGAATCTCTCTTTGTTGTAAGCATCAGTGAAAACAATTAATTAAGTATTCAATGTTAAATTAATTATTAATTAGTCATAGTGTTAATAATACCTCAATTGTCTATCTTCCCAGTTACCTCTCTGGGCCTCCTGCTTCTAGTATGATTGTTTTAACAAAAAAGAATTACAAACTTTTGTGTCCATAGGAAGTTGATTCTCAAAATACTGTGGTTTATATTTAAATTAGCAGATTTTTTTCTTTTTTTCCCCATATCTTTTTCCATTGAGAAGACTTACACTTCTGAAGGGTATCTTTCCAAAATCATCTTCATTCTGTTGTTTTCAATTTGGCATTGGGTTTTGGATTTTTTTTTTTGTAAGAGAGTTAATTTTATCAGTTAAAAAAAAAAAAAGAGATGAGTTATATATGATTATTCTGAGCCTCTCATCCACTTGTCTCCAGCCACTTCCATGCTGTTTGCAATGCATATCTTTTTAGATGTTCTTTTCACTTTTCTTTTATCTAACTTCCTCGTTTTCATTTCCTCGCTCTCTCAAAGTTAAATATTACTGCAGTGGATTTTTTTTTTTATCCTTTCCCTTCTCAACAAGCATGTTGAGTTTCAGTCCAGAAGTGGTTCTCTGATAACTACTTCTTGAATTGTGTCCTATGCAGTACTTCAGAACTTCTCTTCTTATGGTTTGTCTGATTCCTTGCTACAAGCAGTAATTATTTATGGTATGTTAATCTTCATTTCTTTTGTCACTTCCTGATTTAGGCTGCATGTGTTGGAGCATATGAAGTTATGCATTATTGTGTAAAATCTCTGTACAGCCAGTGTAATTTCACTTACCTTGTTGCCTTTCTGTCACCATCTCCATCGTGTGGTCAGCAATGCAGCCCTGGTGTCTCCCGAGTCAGGTGTGGATTCTGAAATAGTTCCTGGAACATGCTGATAGAAATAACTTCCCTTCATATATTTCTTCAGTTCTCTGGGGGCACTTTGTATAATCCAGTAATACAGTGTCCCTTTGATACTTCTCTTTCCTCCAATTTTCAAAGACCTTCGTTTTCATCTCAGATCAAATTATTTTAAAATTTAAATATATTTGAAGTTGACATGAATATGGTTAAATAAGATACAGTTAAAATAGTTGTACAAATGAAATACTCTGATTTTTTTTCATCTTTTCACAAAATAAAGATAGTCTTTCTTCAGATTCTCTGCATTTGTGAAATTGGTTCAGATTCAACAAGAAGTGGTATGTCTATTTCCAAATCTTTCCCAGCTGGAACTTCTGTTATTTCCATTGCTCTGTTTCTGTCATTTTTTGTGGCCAATAAGACTTCATCATACCTTTTCAAGCTACAGCTTGTGAAACAGAAGACCATTGCAGATTATTCTGTAGTCATAGCGGAAACCTTGATACAGAGCTGTTTTCTTTATCCATTCACTTCTTTATCATTTAAAGTCATCCCAAGTTTTTCAGGAGAATGCAAAACATTTTTCCATGCTTTACCTGTGAAAGACAGCAAGTACTCTGTTGTTTACTGGCACTAACGATATTTTTCCATTTGTCTCCAAACAGCATTTATTTTATATTTCCACTCTATCTTATTGACTATTTTGTGATTACATTCATTCCCTTGTGCTGCCACATTCTGTAGATAGTTTTTTTCTGCAATATGTTTTGACACACAAAGTGAACTTACTGAGTTTTTCTCTACTTGGTATTACAGGATAGCTTTTCTCCTCAGCTGTCGTGTGTGTCTGACAGCACCAGCCCTTTTCTTCTTCCCGTCGTTTCGATCATTTTTGGCACTTAGGTCCTTTGCTCCATCAGACAGAGCTGTCTCAGACTGCACTGAACTGCCATGGATCAAAGCCTGCCTGCTTTGTGTCAGTCTCTTCACCACCAATAACTCGTATCAAAAGTGCCCAATGCTCAGCAAAACTCCCTCCCAGCCGTTACACGACTTTCCTAATTCAGAGTTCAACATGAAACAAAGGACTGACCAGGACATGGGAGACAGGTGGCTCTTTTCAGTCAAGAGTCAGGCAGACAGTCTCAGTTTACTGAATTTCTCCTGCGCTGGGTCCCCCTCCCATGGTACAGCCCCTGTCTCAGCAGCACAGCCTTAAACCTCTCTGAAAGGGAAAAGACTTGCAAGACATTTGTGCAGCATAGCTGCCACAGGAACAGATTCTGGCAAAACTTACGGCACCTCCAGAAGTGCACTGGTATTACCCTCAGTGATACTCAGTTTTCCCCATAAATATTTGCTGACACAAAGCCATCTTGAAGGACCAGCATAATGAAGTTGTCCAAGAAGTTGTGCTTTCTAGTCAGGAATCCAAGTAACAAGGATCCCTCAAACTGAAAGGATCACACATCCTGCTTTCCAGTCAAGGCAGACTCATAAACTAGACAGTGTCCCATTTTCTAAGGGCTCATTCTCCCAAGTAACTGGAAGTTTTCCAGTGCCTTCTTCATAACTCTATTTGAAGGCATGGAACACTTACACTGAAGTTCTAAAATATTGATCCTTGATGCTTTTGACAATGTATTTCAAAGACAAAAAGGAATATATCAATCAATAAGTTATAAAACAGCAAAGCTTCATAATGCTCCTATTTTATATTACATATTAATCTTAGCCCAAGAAGCTTACAGATGGTATAAAGCCACAGGAAGATGTCGCACAAAATTCTGGGAAACATAATGTGAAGGCAAAACTGCAGTGTATCAAGAGCATTCAGGTAAACAGGAGTGTGAAGAAAAATTGCAAAAATCTGCAAGTGATAAACTCATTTTCCTTCAACTGGGTATCCAGTGCAATAGCCAGCAAAACATTGCAGGTACATACCTAAAAACAATGCACTATAAATAACGTGCTGTATTTTTTTTAAATAGGGCTTGAAAAATTATCCTTCAGCACTCTACCCTCTTGCACGACCCTGCTGAGCTGGTTGTTTGTGCTGGCTATGGTGACATCTGTTGCTGGGATAGGAATTGTTTCCCATACGTCACAGCTTTCAAACAACTCTATTTTTGCCATATACAGTGAAGAGGTGAAATGAGACTTCTGGTCCTTAAGCAGCAGCAGCATGGGAAGGCAAAGTACCTGTTTTAAGATATTCCAAGTGCCAAAAATGATCTGTTTCAGGTTTTTCAAAGTTTCTAATATTCTGTCAATAACTTACGATTACTTGAAAAAAACCCCTTTGATCTCAGTGGGTGTTTCCTAGGCAGAGTTTTCAATACTGGTTTGGACTCACTAAAACATAACACGAAAAAGTCCAAATTTTAAAATATGTTATGCCATAAAACAATAACTATTTCCTCTGTCCCATTTATTTCTGGTGATATTGCTTGGGAAAGCAGAGGTGAGGGATAACAAACTTCATCAAAGCAGTTCCTTTTCTATGAATTCAATCTTTACAGAGAAACAACTGCAAAATTAAAATAGCAGGAGTTCTGGGGCTCTTGCAATGAAACAGATGAAATTTCCAAAGAATTTTCTTTCACTGAGTGTAATCCTTTATCAGAATACAGGTTTAACAATACATGAAAAGTTTACTCCTATGATCATAATGATCATTCCCTGTGAGGGATTACAAGACACCAGTATCATTGAGCTTCTCAGGGCTTTAAATTGCTAGAGAATTCAGAAGTTCTGAAATTGATGCTGAGCATATGATATTGCAATCATGCCTCAATGGAAGAGCTGCAAAGGGAAGAAAGACTCACTGCAGGGAGTGCTGTCATGCTGCAGGGCAGATATTCTATCAAAAGATCAGATGAGGCATTAACATCCTGCTCTGACTCTGCTGTGAAAAGCTCTATATTTTGTTCCTGTTTAAGAGTCCTGCCAGAAGCACATGCGGACATTGACAGTGGAGGTGCTAAGAGGGTCTGCAGGGTATGACCTGCCCTGAGACTGGAAGCAGCAGTGTGGTCCTTCTCAGTGAAAACTTGCTCCATTTCCTTTGTGTTAAGGATTTCACACTGACACAAACTAGAGACAAAATCAAAAACTTGCTTTCTTCGCTAGCATCTGATTTGCTTTTTTCTTCATCTCAATAGCCAGCTCCAGCTCAGAGCTAAAACAACCCATTTCTGGAAGCAGGGGAAATGAGAAAATTACAGGACAGATACAGAAGATTGTATGAAAGGAAAACACCAGATTTTTTTCCTCTCAAGTAATGCATATATATTTAGATGCATTTACAGTGAACATGTAATATACCAAACCACCACCCTCAAGTCAAGTCAAAAATAATAAATAGTATTAGTGACTTTCTCCTGCAATGTTTGCCATTTCAGGGGCAGTACCAACCTCTGAACTTTTTTGCATGCTTTACTTGATGTCCCCTCAGTATAAATCTATTACCATTAATAACCATCCCGGTGCTTTCAACTGGAAGGTAAATTTAGGCTGAACATTGCTTTGGTTTAACAACTGAATAGATGTAAATTCAATCCTTTTTTGTACCTTGCTCAATAGAACTGTCCATCAAGGGAGATAAAGGGCCTGATCCTTCGTCTCTCTAACATGTTCGCATCACTTCTTTGCTGGAGAGTACTCACAGATTTCGGTACAAGGCTGACTGGAAACAATCCATGCCCTGTAACAGACCGAGTTCAAGCCAAGGGCCAGCAGTGCTGGGATGATCCCTCAGCCTGTTGTTGTCCTCGGCAGTGGTGGGATGACCCCGCAGCCTGTTGTTGTTCCCAGCAGTGATGGGATGACCCCACAGCCTGTAGTCCCCAGCAGTGATGGGATGGCCCCGCAGCCTGTTGTTGTCCTTGGCAGTGATGGGATGACCCCACAGCCTGTTGTTGTCCTCGGCAGTGGTGGGATGACCCCACAGCCTGTAGTCCCCAGCAGTGATGGGATGGCCCCGCAGCCTGTTGTTGTCCTCGGCAGTGCTGGGATGACCCCACAGCCTGCTGTCCCCAGCAGTGGTGGCGCAGGTATGCTCAGACCCTCGCCTGCCTCCACACTGACAGAGAGGGAGAGCAGAATCACACCTCCTGTGCCTTGTTACCTAAGGACTTGCACCAAATACAGCTCAGCTGAATTCAAGAGCTAGCCTCAATATGTAACTCCAGATCTCACATAAACACTCCTTCTAAGAATAATTTCCCCATCATATGTGCAGTTTTCAGAGTGTTAATAGATCCTGCTTCATGGCCCTACATAACCAGCTCCTTTCCAGACAAACTCAGAAGTGTCATTCTCACTCTCTTTAGTAAGAAGGGCATAAAGTAGTGCGCTATCAAGGCCATTCACCTCACACAGGGATACCTGGTACTACAAAAACCAGTCTGGTTATAGAAAACCACACCAACTAAGAAACTCTGTACAGAAATAGCAAAACAGCTTTTGAAACAGAACCTGAAGATATCTTTGCAAGGTTAATACAGAGCCCCCAGGCTAGCAGGCATCTCGTGTTCATTATTCTCTGCCCAGGAAACATTTACCACTGTGAATTCATTGAAAATTTCAAAGTATGATAATATGAGGTGAGCAGACTTGCAGGAAAACCTCTTCCTTTTCTACAATCTGTTTAGAAGAGAAAGGAAAGGATATTTGTGTGTGTGTGTGTGTAGGAGACAGAGAGGTTTGAGGCGGGGGAGTATACCCAGAGGAAATACAAATACCATTTCACAGTGCAAGTGTGAGTGAGAGAACACAGTTTTTGTCTTTTATCTAATATGTGTGTAGGTTCCATGAGTGTATAAAGGAAAACTAATCCTGCTAATTTAAACCAGCTACAATGACTTGCAAAAATTTAAAAAAGCTGCTATTGAAACTTTAGGGGAAAATACTTGAAAATCGATTGTCTTTTTGACACATAAAAAAGAGGATAGACATTCTCTTTAATGATCCTAACTAAAACACTTTTTGTTACTGCTAGGACTATGACCGCGTTGTTCTATTATGATATTTACATTTAGCTTTTGATACCTCAGGGTGCTAAAATTTTGGAAAATACACATTAATCTCAGCAGAAGTAGAAATAATTAAGTTTGCAAACAGCATCTGAGTGTGGGGCTGGGTGAGCAGCAGGTGCTGCTGTGGTGCTCTGCCAGGCCGCAGCTGCCATAGGATATGAAACCCAAGAGCTGCGATTCTGACATGTGCCCCAGGATTGATGTGGTGAAACATAAAAAGCTGGGTTTGGTCCCCATTCTGCAAATCCGGTTACTTCAGCATTGTCTTAGCCATGCCACAAGTCAGGATTGTTCCCAGCTTGACTCTGCAACCTTGCTTACATTGAATATCATTTATGCTCAAGATATTACTTCACTTAATTGCAGAATGAGGTCCATGCCATCTTTGAGTAAGGGAGAACTTCAAAATAGATGTTGAAAGAAGTGTAACGATGTTTAATGGAGAAACAGAGAGATTTTTGCAACAAAATGCGTGCCACAGAAGTCAATAAAACTTTAAAATGGGAAACTATTTAAGGAAGAAGATGCAAATATCCAGGATTTCAATACTGATCTTCAGTTTCTGACTAACCCAAGTGATGAGGCATGGTGCCATTAACAATGGCATTTAATCTTAAGAAAGTGGCATTTCAGGAAAGATTTCAAATCCATTGTTTTGTGCTACACACAAAGCCTATGTTTCAGGGCAGACCTGACAAGAAGCTAGATCTTGGGATTGCATGCTGCACCATGAGATCCCTCCCTCACTGCTTATCTAGTTAAGGAGTTTAACTCCTTAACAGCCCCCCCCCTCTTGTGGCTAATCTCACCTGCCTCTGGAATGGTTTCCTTACATTAATTCGGTTTAGGAATTGAAATGAACTCAGGGAAAAAAATAAATCTATGAGAGGCTTAATCAATATGGCCAACCTACTGCATTAGATTGTTTCACTCAATTACATTTCTTTTACATAGCTTAATTTAGACAACTGTCAGGTAAAAGAGGGGAAAAATAGCTATATACAATTAATGCAACAGAAGGTACCAACTGATTTAAGCATCTGGCCAAAGCAGCTAGCAATACATCTATCCCTTGGTTAAATTACTCTCCTAGATCTGCATAATACATGCATGACTGATATTTTTATCTAGAGCATTAAACATAATGGCTGGTTAGTCGAAATACAAAACTGTTCTGAACAAATTCATGAAGTTCAGAGAGCTGGTGTAGATCCCATCTGTCAATGCATTTTAGTGGTCCCTGCAGCCCCATACTGTAAAATCTAAAAGGCTCTGCATTTATAAAGGACTGGGCATGTAACGGCAGATGCTTGAGTTTAACTATGTATTGATAAAGTATTCTGAAAATGTTTTTGGAATCTTAAATGTAATAGCTCAGCCAACTACAGCAAACAGCTAACTACACTTCTTTATGTTTTCTTTCTCTGCAGGTATACCCAGTATTTCCAGTATTGGTAGTAAGTAATAAAACCGGTGTTGTTTTGCATTGTCATTCAGCTCCATGGATCTGATTTCCCAACGTCCCTTTCTGGTGTAGATTATGTTTCTCTGACAGCATGCCCTGTGGTGCAGGGGCTGTGTATTGGCCTTCCTCTCTGGCATTAACGTGTAACTGCGATTACGTGGTCAGAGACAATGTCACTCCTTACATCTGCATTCAGCCCCAGATTTTCTGATCGATTCTTACCAGCAGATGAGCACTGAGTCCTATAAAACTGAGTGTGACACAAAGAACTAAGACACTGTTGCAGAGAAAATATTTGTTGAACATTTTGAAGAAAAGCATTTGCTAATAACAGAAGCATAGGACCAATCATCTTCATGTATGTATGTTTGTAAATTCAAAGAGCAAATGGAAAAGTTTATAAATGGAACAGCTTTCATTTCTATGAAGTAGATGAGCAAATGCAGCATATCTGCTGGAATCTGCATTAACTCTAGCAAGCTTTGAACTCGGCTTTACTCCACAAAATAAATAGAATTGTGTTCTTTCACAGAAAAATGCTTTCCTGTATGCAGTTAAAGGACCAAAATACTACTCTTAAACTATAACAAAACCATAACACCATTATGCAAAGAGGAACTATATCAATGAAATAGGTGATTACTTAAACAAAACACATGAAGAGACCAAGTGCACAGCAGCTGAGCTGTGAGCCTCAGCTGAGTTCTGCGGCTGAGGAGTGCACACAGTCATGGCACGTTAGTTAATTGTCAATAAAGCATGGAGGGAGAAATGGGATCCTGCTGTGATTCAAGCGAAGAATATTCCCCACAGCCTCAGCCTTGCAGATACTTTGGGCACAACTTGCATAATAGAGGACAATCAGTTATAAAATACCACAGTTGTTAAATGCAATTTGCCATACCTGATATGCAAGCAAAAAGTTTTTAATAATTTGGGTAAAACTGTCTCATGTCTTACGATGCAGGGTGAGGACTATCAATTTATAATCAACTCACTTTACTTAAGCTCATGAATAGCACTGATTTGTTAAGCTCTAGACAGCCAAGTTAAATGCCATCAAAAGTATCTCCCTTGCAAGTGTGAGCAGTCTTAGCAGCTGAATGTCACAGCATCTGTTTTCTGCTTTAAATAGCAAAACAGCATCAATGACAATAATGTGCAAATGAAAAAAGCCTTTAATCTTAATAATGTCATTTGCTTGCTCTAGTGTCTCCTCTGGTATTTGTACATCTGCAGATTCATAGTGATGTGCTATTTTCAAAACTTTGTGTTTATACATATGTTTCATTCCAAAAAAATTCAACTAAATTAAAGAGTAAGTTTATATCACTGTTCTCAGAAATATTCCTGCAATTAATAACAGAAATGGGATGAATGGGAAATAGCTCTTTGGAGTTCGATTGTGCTGTAGTTTTTTAGTACTGTGTTGCATGGTCTATATGGTTGTGTTTTCACTTCACACTCCATACAGCCTTCGTCACCACATCTACCATTTCTGAGCATCAGCAGATGTTGGCCTTTGAAAACTTAATAGGGAAACTCAAATACCTTTTGAACAATGGTGAGCTGAAAGGATGCATTGTTGACCTCTTTGTATTTTACACTGGGGTGATTAGTACAGTTTATTTATTACAAACGGAGAAAATTGTTTAACATTCTACAGGAAGTTAAGAGTTTCTGCAAATCTATATTTTATCTTTAGTCTGCTGTAAATGTCTTGGGATAATATGTGGTAGAATTCAATATTTCTTTGCCTACCTGAAAAGGATGAAGTATGAGCATCTCTTCATGAGCACAAGTAAATATTGATACTCTGCTTGTTTTTTCCTAAATAGCTCAGGGGGGAAATAACTCTTACCTGCTTAATGTTCTGAACACCTTTCCTATAAGATAGGAATGGCAGAATTTGTGTTAATGAAGGATAAAATCCATAAATATATCCTGTTCTCAAAGAGAATTTAACAGAAGTCAAATTAACACACAAAACCAAACAAGATTAATTCGTTATGGCTGCTTTAATGGATTCTGCATAATTTTTGTTATGTCTATGCTAACACAGTATTTGTTTTCATATCAGCAGAGTTTTTTCCCATCTGGGGACAGGAAGTTACTCTCGGGAGATACAGTTTGGGTTTCATTTTGCCCGGCAGCAAACACCTACAGGGGGGTATTGGCTTTTGTGTCCTCCCAGCTCTTTCTAGTTTAGAAGGAGGATTGGGTGGGGGCAGAGGGATTATTAGAAACACTAAACTTCCAGCATGCAAAGAAGATGCCACCTCAAGCAATGTTCTTTCAACACTTTTTTGAGAATGCAATGAAAGCCAGCAGAGAAAAATAAAATATATTCACCTGTGTGCACATATATGTATTATTCTCTATTTTCCTTTTTCACCTCAAAGGATTTTGTATTAAAACAGCTTATCAGTAAAATTTGAACACAAAGAAAGAGTGGTCATTAGTAAACATCCTTTCTGATCATCTAGACAAAAACAAAACTTTACAAAAACAAACAAAAAACCCAACAACAAAAAAAAATTTTAAAAACCCAGAGCTTTCCCATTAAGGTCATTTGTACCTGCTGTTGTCTATCAGTTGAATAATAGGTTCTCTGATAATTTCCAGCAATCTTGATTACAGTGCTGGCCCTTTCAGCATTTTTCAGCCATGTCTGAAAAAATACTGGAGAAAGTGTTAGCAATTAATGAGTCCCAAAACCATTTCATAATTTTAAACAATGCATACATACAGTATATAAATATTCTGAAAACTACATTATTTTACTTGCTAAAATAATGATTGTACAAGTTTACATAGATCAGTACATCAAAATGTTCATTACTGTGACCAAATACCAACATTACTAATCCATACATGTATGCCTTCAAAAAGTCGAGTCTTCTAAACTTTTGCTTCTATCTTTTTTCCTGTAAAGCATAACTCCACTAATTATGCTAAACAGTTTGTTATAAAGGGTATAATTAGATAGAGGATAGGATAGACATGATGTGCAAATAGCTCTGTGTGGGTGATTATCACCTTAAAGCCTGCTGTTGGCAGATGAGTCAGAGTTTAGAGACAGACCATGCACCCAAGTGCAAGATGCAATCACAATAATCAAACGGTATTTTCTGCTTTGTTCTCTATGTTTTTGTTCTTCCTTATAGTCAATTTTAAATTAAGAGAACTTTTTTATGATAATGAATGCAAGATGCAAAAGTTAAAAAAAAAAAAAAAAAAGACTGAATGGGCACTTTGTTATTTTATTGTTTTCTTAACCTTGAAAAATCTCACAGGTATTTTTCTGGAGCTAAAATAGTGTCTGGATGAGTGTAGCTTTATTTTTCACGTTTGATATGAAATTTTAATGTGGCAAACATATATATCTTAAAAGGTGGTGAGAGCAAATACCAGTGGGTTTTCTTTCGTTCTTTAATAACAGCACAAAGTATTTGGGACCCGATTTTGCCCTCTTGCAGTAACCAAGAAGTTCTCTCATTAAATCTTCAGTCGCGTGACCAAAGCCATTACCATGCCAAGCTCTGGACTAGAGTCTATACCCAACACATGCCAGTGGGGCATAAACATGCATAACTAGGTTGTACATTACTTCTGTATTATTATTTGAGGTCAAGTTTTACAGAAAGCTGTGCTGTTGAGAGACCATGAAGATATTTATCATCTTCGAACCTTCCAATATTGTCTTCAGACTGTGTCTATTATTTTAGACATAGAAACAAAATGTTTTCATTTCAATTTAGTTTTATCCAAATCTGACCTTCTAATAAATAATGGCTTCTAGTCTAATGCAATCTGATTATAATATCAAGCCACTGTTTGTTTTCCCTTCCTTAATGCTTTGAAGCTCTTGGAATCTTTTGCTTTAAAAATTAGATTTTCCACTATACTAAAACATTACGGAGCTGAAAGAAAATACAAACAGCCTTTGTGGTATGATGTGCTCATTTGAATACTGGATCTGAGGGAAATTTACATTCCAAATAATTCTGTTAGGGGTAGTTTGACCTGGTAGGAGTCACAACAAAGCCAGCTTCCTGCTGCAACTAGGGTGTGACCCCTGAAGGTGAGGAAGCAGAACTGAGCCCAGCGCAGAGCAGAAACCACCTCTTGGCAGTGATTTCGAGGGCAGGGTCAGAAACCACCAATGCAGCCCCAGGGAGCACTGAGAGGTCATTGGGATGGGATTTAGGGGAGCTTTTGTTTCATTTTTGGTTTTTCCAGATCCACCAATTTTAACAGATAAGAAGAGCTGTGCTCAGCAGTCCCATAGACACAGGCACTGATACTTTAGACATTCCTCTTTCCAGTTTTCCATAATTGTCGTGTGTTTAAATAAGTCTATCAATCAAACAGTGCTTTTTGATTTGCTGTAATATATAGAAAACTACTTAGTTCATAGTTATCCTTCTTTTAACCATTAATAAATAATAAAGTGATAGGATACTCTAGAAAACAAGATATCAACATTTCAGTATGTACCATGGTACCCATGCAAAACACATGGAACTTGCAATATGCAAGTTGAGCTCAGTTATTCAAGGAAGTTTATAGAGAGTAGACATGATCCAAAAAGATATTTTAAAATCTAATTATCTATAAAGCTTGGGGAGACATTGCCAGTAAAAAATACATTTCTATGTTCCCCTCTCATCTTTTTCTTTCTGTTCCTTAAGACATGTAATCAGTTTATTTCACAAACTGAAGCAAAGAATGAGGTTTCCAAATAAGCATAGTGATGTTTAAAAAAAGGATCTTGATTTACTGTTCATCAGTTGTGAATTATTGTACAGTAATTCCAGGCGATCAGCCAATTTTAGCATTTTTATAGGATAAAGCAGAACCAGTCCAAATAAAAAATAACAACACAACCCCTGCAAATTCTCAACAAAGTTGATAGTTAATACTTTTTTTTCATGAGAAGGTACCTAAATATTTCATTCCAAAAATACTTGAATTGACTGTGCACTTCTACAAACATTTCAGTGGAAATACTTAAAATTGAAGAATTCCATCAGCCCTCACTATTTGGAGAATCAGCCAACAATATGTTCAAATCAGTGGTATTTTTTTTTTTCTGATATCTGAAGGTTTCCAGAGATGGATCCTTGGATTATTTTTCTAAGCTTCTAAAAAGATCACTTTCTTTTTTACTCTACAAGTGGACACATAAAGGACTAATTACATTTAAATTCTTCCAACAGTTATAAAAGCTGTTATGGCTGAGGAGCTACCATAAAACAACCACATCTTCACATTTATGCAGAATTCTCCTTTTCTTCAAAGGAACAGGTATGAAACTTCCTACATTGCTCCAAGAAAGACTGCCTAATATCACCCAAGTATTTTTTTTAACTTCATAAAATAAAGGGTCAGTAAAAAAAAAAATCAGCATTTTTCTCTTTCAGTGCTTTAAATTTTGCAGTTTAATGAAAGTGCTAAAAGGCAAAATTTATGAGATTATCATGACTTCAAAAAGACCAAAGCAGATAGAAATGCTGTAACAATGATAGGATGATTGCAAGAATGGTGGAATACCATCTGATACAAACACACTCAATTACTCCAGCAGCTACTAAATCTGTCAGTGATTTCAGTGAGCATTATTTCTAAAAAAATCCTAATTTTTTGTTCAATATTAGGAACTAAAACTGTCATAAGTCCACTGTTCTCAGCAGACATCTCCAATTTAGAACAGATACTTACTGCTGCCTACTCATGGTTTGAAATAGGCAGTGGCAAGGCCAGCTTTCTATGGCTAGAGACAGGAAGTTCTACCGAATGATTAAATTATACTGATACATTTTTGTTTGTTTGTTTGTTTTAAATGGGTAGAAAGTTAGAAAACATCTTAATCAGTGTAGCTCACCAGGGTTCCTTATTGTTATTAAAAATTAAATTAATAATGATTGTTGCAAACACAAGTGCTCCCTGTCTGCCACTAGTGAGCATTATTTAAGACTTACAGATTTATGAGTAGTAATTTCCAGCTGATGCATTGTTGGTGGGCTGGGCCAGCAGAATCACTTGAGGAGGTGATCAGGCACTGTCGGCTGCAGAGCGCAGCTGCCCAGGCAGCAGCGGAGAATTCCTGCGCTCCATCACCTCTGCTCTCATCCCTGAGCAGGGACAGCCCCTCCCACTGGGAACACATTTTAATTTTACTGCCAGCTCTGTACTTGGTTGGAGTGAGAAACCAACAAAATGCCGATTAATTTCTGCCAAGATCGTGACAGGTTTTTTTCATGTGCTGCTGTCTGGATGGAATTCGGCTGAAACTGCCCATTCATTTCCTTTATTTCCCCAGTTTGAAACCACGATGCAGACTGCATTTCCAGTGAACATTTGAGACAAATTTTCTTCATTTATTATTGAAAATAATTCTGATACTGTATATCAGGGAGGAAATTTAAAAAAAGTTTGGGAGGAGAAAAAGGAAATTATCATACATCTAATAAATATAATCCAGTAAGTTTTTCCTTCATGAAAGTAATTTTTTTTTCCAATAGTTACTTTCTACATATAATTGGCTTTGGAACAATAGTAACTAAAACCGCAAAAATATCCAATACAAATTTAAAATTTCATATCTGATTTTCTGCTCAGTCACACAGCCTGTCTACTTCCACTCTTAAAGATGCCTAGAGGAGCTTCACTTTTAAATAATAACATTCAAACATACATTTAGAAACTCTCTTTCACATTTCTTAGCCTTGTTTGCCCAGAATAACTGTCACGGAATATTTTACAGTAGATTGAAATACCACATCTTATAGAATACCTACACCAAGACTCATTTGTTATTCTGGTAAATAATGACTCTAATTACAAAGTACAGTTTCCAGACATGGAACTGTTCTGGAAAAGATTGGTTTATCTAGTCAACTTCTCTATAAATAAAGCCCTTGGTGGTAATCACCACGGACTAGAAATATTTTCACAGATTGCTGTGAAAGAATAACTCGCTGCTAAATGAATCTTCCCAGTGTCTGTTCAAGGGATGACTCATCTGCTCCAAGGTACATGTGGGAATGACAGCCAGCATTCTTGGAGTTGGACATCTCACCTACCTTTTCAGATAAAGGATGTAAAGTCATCGCCATTAAAAAAAATTCAAAGACATGAAGAAAGGCCTTTATCAAGAAACCTTCATGGAAATACAGGCCATGAATAAAGGAGATGAGAAAAAAACGTCCTCTTTGCCAAAGATTGAAAAAAACACGTAACAGAAGCATTAAGTCTCAGGAGCATTAACCACATTACCAAGCAGGAGCTGGTCTCAGCAGGATGTGACCCTCAACAACCTCATCCAGCTTTAAAGTTGACCCTGCCATGGGCAAACTGTGGAAATAAATGACCTCCAGAAGTCCCTTCTAATATAGTTATAATTATCAGTAATAACGAGTAATAATCACTAGTAATAGTACTTAAATTGTAATCTCCAGGCACTGTAAATATGCTCTTTATTGTTTTGGAACATAAAGAAACATTAAGAAACTCAGTTCAGTGTTATCTAATTTAAAGAGTCAGGGAATTTTTAATTATATTGCAGTAAGTCACAACCTCCATTTTAAGTAAGTTTGCTAAAACAAGCACAGATCTATAGCATTTATAGGATTTCTAAGAAATATGTAAATATTTTTTTTTTCTGTCTTACAAGGAATGATTTTACTTGGAGATGATATTACTTAGAGAAATCATAATCAGGATAAATTATATATTAAATGTTACTGATTATATCAGTTCAGTTATGTAAAGTATCTGATTTACTGTACAGGACCTACAGTTTATGAAATGACAAATTCCAGAGGGTTAGTCCTAAGGTATTGCAAAGTTGTTTGGCACTATTAATTTTACCTCTGGTAACACCTGGGCCTTTTCAGTTGAAGACCACTATACATGTGAATTTTTATAGCAGGTGTGCCACACACTACTCAACAATACAAGTAGGATACTGGAAGCTCCAGTCTGAAATGTCACCAGTTTTCTGCAACAACTCTGTTGCTGCACAATGGCAAAAAGCAAAAAAGGCTCAGGGAACAGCAGGACAACATAGTCCATAACAGTTGCTTTTCCTTTTTTAACTCCTGATTTTTATGTTATGCCTAATGTCCAGTCACTTTAAAATGTTTAGGTCAAGTCTAAGTGTTCCTAAATCTACCAAAATCTTAACAGGGAATTAACTGTGCAAGTAATTTGTCAGTGAGTGTCTGAGGAGGAGGAAGCTGGTCTCTCAGGTGCACGGTAGCAGTCTGTCAGTGGAGGGGGTGAGGATTACCACAGCACCTCACCAGGTATAGCCTGGAGATACTTCTTTGTCATCCACTCTGACTGGGGCGTTCGCACTTCCTATGTGTGGGAATTGGTGGATCTGATATGTAGAGGCAGGTTAGTCTATATATAGACTGTTTGAGAATTTTCTAAACTGACTCAGTTTTTCTTTCTTCTGTTTTCTTGAATGATAAAGAAAAAGCACAGAAATGCAAGAATCTGAGGTAGCTGTGTGATTAAATTACAAATTGACCCATTCAGTTGCAGAAGACTGCCTAACAGCAAACGTCACAGTGCTGGTCCCCATCCTTTCCTTAAATTGTTCTCTGTGTGGGAGGACTTCAGTGACAGGCAGCCCTACCCCGCCAATTTCTTCTCACCCTTGACAAATGGCTGAGAAGATACTTTGGCATGTCCTCCTTCCATATCAGGTGTTTGAAGTCATAGCTTCCCTACAGGTTTTCCACTAAGGTGGATGTAACAGTGAAACTCACCATCTAGATGAAGATACACAGACCTAGCCCCTTGCTGCCAACCAGGTTATGACTACTGCAGTCTATTCACTACCCAGCTGAATTCCTCATACAAAAAAGAGAAGGAATAGCTCTCTCCCCACTAATATGACCACAGTGAGGGCTGATGTAACCCTTAAGAAGAATTTTGTTTGATTCAGACAAGACACAACCACTGCAGTAGTCAGAGAAGATGATAAAAACATGGTCCAAATCTAATGTTCAAAGCTAGGCAGATGGAAACAGAGAAACAAATATTCATTCCTTGCCCACAATCCCACCCCCTTCACTTTCAGCTCCAAGACCCAGCACCATTCTTCTAAGGGTTGTCACTCCTCACTTCCCCAGCCCCATAACACATTAATCAAAGCAGATAAGCTCTAAAGAGACACAGCTAATTCTACTGCTCACACAAAATGCTTCATGCAAGTAACACATTTTGTAGAACTTAGAAGAAATTTAGATATTTAACGTTATGATAAAAAAAAAATTCAAGCTGTAAAATATATCAGCAGAGGTGACAGGAAACAGATGAAACACACAAAAGTGTGAGAGCCAAAGAAAAGGCCCACTTTACTGGTAAATATATTTCTTCTGATAACAGATATGTAATTCACTCAAAAGGCCCTGAAACAGGATGTTACAGTAAGATATGTGTCTTTGGTAAGAAATCCATATTTGTCTGATACTGTCATTTTATCTCTGCAGAGCAGATTTAACACAATATGTTCCTGTTTTGTTCCTGGTGTTAGAACCATATATATTGGCCCAGGATATCTTCTCGTCATGAAAAATTATATTTTAAGCCATAGAAGAAATCTTGTTATGCACAGTATTTTATGTCCATTTGGTGTTTTGGGAATCATCAATTGCTTGTTTTCTTGTTCACTGTGGAGTCATGTTCTGTTCTAGTGCAACTTAGACTAGTCCAGTAATAGCTGTGTGTAATCTCTGTCTTTGTCCATATGCTTGCCTGTTTAGAACAATATCACAGATGTAAATAACAAAACCTAATTTTTCCTGATGCATGCAGATCCTCCAAAGTTTGATAGGATATGGCCGAATATTTCTTCCCTTGAGGTTTCTAAACCAAACCAAGGTAGGATGCTGTAAAATTCCTAGTGGTCTAAAGGTACTGAAATTGCTCTCAACGAGTCCCACGTGGTGGCAAAAGTAGTAACGATGATAATCCAACTCATTTTTCTCTGGTGCTAAGTAATGCTATCCTGTGAGAAAATAACTATAAAACAAACCTCGCCTGGAAAGAGAGTCTTCCAACACTCAAACTGTGCACATTACTGAAAATATGGGAATAGTAGGCATACAGACTAAAATTTGTGATACACAGAAAGCCCAAGATCATTTCGGACTTGTTTACATCACACAATCTATATTTTGAGTAAGTTTTGAGATTTTTAAGTGAACAAAGGTTGTCATTGTCTACATAAAAGTTTTAATGTCTTGTTTCCACTTTGTTTTCCCAAGTGAGCTGAGAAGCATTCCCAGCTTTCATGCCATCCACAATACAAGCAAGTTCTCTGCAGGAAAGACACATAGTTTTCTGCAATTCGAGTGCTACACAAAAAATTGCTCACATATTGTGGCATGATGATTAGCACTGAAAGAAACAAAATTACTTGTTAAGATGACCAGTAAAACTGAGATTTTTTGTTAGTTGAGGAAGTATTCAGCTGTACTTCACATTTCAAAGTGATTGCTCATTATCAAAATAATGTCCTTCTGTTCTTATTTACCGCCCTTTCCTTCCCCCAAAGTCCCTGCAGAAATCTGGCCTGTGGCTTGCTTTCATGTTCAAAAGGTGTCCTTTCTGTACTATAACACACAGAGGTGGAGAAGAAAATTAATGAAAAGGTAATCTAGAGAGTGGCCACTAAACCAGACAAGATGGATTGGAAATCTGTTGGGAATTACACTGGAAGGGCTGTAATTAAATCTATGGATCACAGTCACCAAATCAACCATACGCATGTGCATGTGAAATCTACCATGTTATATGTGCAAGTTTCTATGTGCCCAATAAAACAGAAAATACTAATTGAGCTGTGCTCTCTGTAAGGATTAGAAATATACTTTAGTTTGGATTATTCATATATATTTAAAACTAACTATCCCTGATAAAGTAATATCTAGTATTCCAGTTTCATTTAGCTCCCACTGTATTTTCCAAGTTTTTGCATGCCTTTTTTAAACAAACAAACCCACCCAGATTGATCTTTTTTCCTCTGCTCTCTGTAAGGATCAGCCTATGTTATTCAGAAGAATTTTAAATCAAAACATTCCCAGTTAAATTATATTTAGCATTTCTAATGGATTTCATTGCTTAATTATACTGTGTGTGATCTAAGACCTAACTTCATCGCAAAATACGTATTGAACAGCACAGAATTATTCAGTGTTTCTCCCAAAAAATAAGAGTTCAAGTAAATTTAGTTTCGATGTTTTGTTAGGGAGCACAAAACACAAAAACTTCAAAGCATTTCTATTCAGCTTTTGTGTGTTTGCAGCATATTGTTACAGTGTTTAACACTGTAGTGTAGGTTAAATATTTCAGTTAAGGTTAGTGTATGAAAAGAATTAGAGAAATCTGCCTATACCTAATTATTTCATTGTGGGGTTTAGGTTTATACTATTTGGCCAGAATGAATATGCATTCAAATTCAACAAAACTCTTTACCACTCTGGTTACCATATACCATACTGTTTGTCATGGACTGGGAGAAACCACCAAACAACCTCTAACACAAAACTGCCAAAGTGTGTAGATGTGAATTACATTCCCTGTCTTGACATTGGATGTTACAGCTCAAATGATTCAATAATTGATAGTGTATAACTCATTTTCTTTACCCTTTCCTTAAAAAAAATAACCATTGTTAAGAGTTAGAGAATAAATAAGTTTATTTTAATATTTTGATTTGTTCCTATATGATACTTTTTCTAATTTGCTGTTCATTTTATTACCTATCCAGTTGCTCCCAAATTAGCTATGTCAACTGTTTCTTCTGTTCAAGTTGCAAACCACAAGAGAGGTAGGAATTCTGGGATTCATACAGTGATCCCATAGTGCTCTGTGTTGTGAAAACATTGCACTGTATGAATCTGGAATATTTGTGCAGTGTACCCATTAGTTTACTGGTGAGGCATCTTCATTGAATACAACAGAAGCATTTAGTCGCATAAACATAAGCCATACAAAGAAAAATAAATATGCTTCTTAGACAGTTGTTGGTGGCAAATAAAGTGACATGGCATTTATTTTTAAAGGAGTTAAATGTATGAATATGACTATTCAGATCCTTGCCTAGAAAGCAGATGTTTACTAGTCTTGTTTTCCTCAGTGATATGCATCAATTGTAAAAGAGGAAACATAAGCAGATTAGTTGAGGGTAAACAATCCATAAAACATCAATTGTCCATGTCCTCAAGAAGTATCTGTAAATGCCATGGAATGTAATGCATTGCTGTGTCTTTTAATGCATTGTAAGTGTGCCTTATGTCTTCATTTTATTGTAAGTGTGCAAATTCAGAGTGCAGGCATTACATTTTGAACTGATGTTCCAGTGTTCTATCAAAATAATGGAATTATATGGACATAATAAAGGATGCCAGTATTCTTTCTGACTTACAGGCAACCTGTTTCATTTGCATATCTGTCATTCACAGTCTGAACCCTGAGATCTTTTCATTGTTTTTCCTCATCAATTTATCTGTAAAGAGTATGTATGAAGATGTTTTGTCTTTCTGCAGCTATTGTGAATATCTCATTATTCATGAAATACATATTAACAAGGAAAAAGATTATTAAGAAATGTTTGAACTTAGTTTGACCCATTTGATGAGATCATGGTAATGAGCCATACTGTTTGTTATGAAGCAAGTTATTTCCAAGGTTACAATGAAATCTCCTTTGTTTGCCTTAGTGTATGGAGGAGGAACACGGAGTGACTGGAAAATGAAAAAGAAAAAATAATTTAATGATTTGTGAATGCACTTTTCGTGAAATATGCTTTGTGCGTTTAATTAAAAAGTGACACTGATAGCTATCTCATGCAACCTGTCTCAGTTTAGAAATGATGCTGCCCTTCCATGTGTGTTTCTCATTGTTTCATGTGATGACATTTCATGTTTTAATGGTCCTAGCTGAAGCTTCAGCTGAACCTTATCCCCACAGTAATAGTACGTTATCTCAAAGATGTAAGTGCATAGCATTAGAATGGGGGGAGAGTGTTCAATTTATAGAAACAAAACAATTAGATTACCAACATCATGAGCCTGCTTCAGTGGGTGATTTTCTCATGCTTTCTGCAACGGAATCAAGATTGTTTCAATAAAATCATTGCATTGGAAAATAGTCAGGGAGGCTCAGAGAGTCAGTGTTTCTGTGAGT
The DNA here is from genome assembly GCA_013397315.1 of Donacobius atricapilla. NCBI lineage: Eukaryota > Metazoa > Chordata > Aves > Passeriformes > Mimidae > Donacobius > Donacobius atricapilla. The sequence goes on from WBMY01001677.1 coordinate 937,957, forward strand.
GTGCAAGGGATTTGACAGTTCCTGAATCAGCCAAAAACAATGATCACACCTAACATGGCAATCCCTCTTTCCTTCACATTGAACCTATCTAGCTGTCATTGTCTCTTCTCTGAGATTTTAGTTTCTGAACCATTCACTCCTTATTGTTATTCAACTTACCTGTGTCTTTTCTGACGTGTGGTACTCCGAACTGAAAGCAGCATTTTCTAACACTGTAAGAAGCTCATGTCATTTCCCAATGGTTGGTAAACCAGGTGCAGCCTGATTTTGATACTTTTCCCCCATCTCCTTCAGTGTTGGCATGACTTTGCCAGTGCGTGACAGTGCTTTAGGCTGCTAGCCGGGGCTGTGTGCCTAAAGACCCTAAGCTGTGCTTCTGACAGGTTAACAAGCAGAACACTTTCTGGTTGAGGTGAACCACATGAGAGGCTGGAAGGGCCATACAGCCCTGACAGCTTCCCAGATGGGATGGTGCGCAATGCGATTCTGTGTGCTGTGTCTGAGTGGTTTAGGGTAGCTCCTCATGTTGCCAGTAGAGAAAGTTATTCCATTTCAATCATAAGAGGACTTTTTACATAGCTTATTTTTGTAAGCACAGAGGGATGTGAAAATGATTCAGTGACCAGGCCAACAAGCAAAAAATTAATGCACTAACAACATGGTGGGGAGGCAGCAGGGAAGCAAACATTATCACAAAATTGATTTGTTACTTGCCATTTCTTCTTTTTTTCGTTTTGCCATTGCTAAGGTTTGATCAGATATTGAACTGGTTTTGAGTTAACTGTAGTTTTTTCTACACCATGTGGCATTTACTAGTCTGATCAAGACTCCTAGAGCATTCCTGTATGTTAGCATTAGTTAACTTTGAGACAAAGACTTCGTTTCACACAGCACAGTCATTACAAAAGAGCAGTACCCATAGAAATGACACCAAGTTTAAGAAGTGGTCTCATTGTTTACCTTTGTATTGATGACCCACATCTGAACTTGGGCAGTCCTTCTGCATACATTTGGAGCATGTGCATACATCCAAGTGCGTCACAATTATTAGAATTTTCTTCACTCCAAATCATAACTTCGAGCAGGCATTACAGAGTGACTTGCTTAATGTGCAGCTTTGTTTCTTGTGCTGTTGTTATGGCTAATTATGTGTAGTAGTAATATTGAAGGTTGTATTGCAGTTTCAGAGTGGAAGTAGTGCAGTCATTCATTCGTGAACTATTCTCAATTTCTTTTGGCTGCCTTAAATACAAAAGATAGGGTAGCATTGTCAGCTTTTCTTTATCGTATATAGGCAAATTATTTTCTCTAAATTCACTTGGAGTATGAAAATGTTTAGCAAGAAGTCTGACCAACATACCAATACAGGATTATCTCACCAAAACAAATTCTCTGTTGCTAGCAGAAGACAGCTCCTTTGTCAGACTGACAGCCTTGCTTCTGAATCCAAGACTCAGAAAGATCAGATTGCTTATCACTAGTCAGTCTTTCTTACTTTAAAAATCAAACACATAAACATAATCATGCCAATTTTCCATGACTCCTGCTTGCTAGTGCTAGTTTCCACTTTTAGATCTTGTCTGTTCCACACAGGCAGTTTTCAGTTGTTCAAGATGGATATACTCAGGGAGAAATGCTGCGGGGTGACTGGCTGAGATGCTGAATCAGACTGACCAGCTGCAAAAGACAACAAACATTAACGTTTTTTCCCTCCTTACTCAATTGTGTCAAGTGGTAACATACTGAGGCTGATACACCAAATGTTTTCCTGTACTCTAGGAGTCACTGGCATCAGAATTATCAGATTAGCACAAACCACAAAACACTGGTTTAGCAGAATGATATTGAAGAGAAAAGAAATATATGTTAATTAAATGCATATATGTAAAATGGATTAATGTTTTCTGGCAGCAGAAAGGCAGCTCTCAAGATTGAAACATATGTTGTACTAAGTGTCTAAGAAAATTTTAATCTATTTAGGGTGCAATCTATTTACGGTCCAGTACATCAGACAAAAGCCAAAGAAATATCCATGTGTTAGAAGTGAAGAAGAGCATACTCAGAAACGTGTACTGGGACTGTTGTTTCTTCACAAAAATACAGACAGGCTCAAATACTGTATGTGATGCCCTACTCTACCAGTCAGGGGGATGATCAGGTGCCCCAGCATAATCCGGAGCATACCAGAGGACAGGCAGCACAGGGGACTTGCGCTATGTCATATATGGAGACATTTTACACCCTCTGCTACAGCTTTGTCTAATTACAAGATAACTTCAAGACCTCAAAGCCCTTCCAAGTCATTGCATCCAGTGCTCCATTATTGCAGGAAACACTGTAATGTATTGTACCAGTTAATAAACTGTAATAAACTGTATGCCTCTGTAAAGCCTAAGTGTGTTATACCACAAAAGTAAAGTGTTGAAGAACCTCACTGGTCTAATGCCTAGGTACCATCTTCTAATTTCCAGCTGAAATTCCTCAGTAGACAGTTAACACCCATTTGTTCTTGTGCCAGTATTGTCCATTGGGATGGCAGGAGGCTTAGCTCCTTGATGTATTTATAGCCCAGGGATACCTTCTATCATCAGTTTCCTAGACTAAACAAGCCAAAATTTCCTAGTCTTCACTTTCTAAACAGGCTCAACTTCTCTGATCATCCTAGTAACCTTTCCTGCATTCATTCTGGGCTCATAATCCCAAGATTGAGTGATCAGGCTTACCCAAGTGTTCTACACAAAGCAGAGCTGTGTCTTCTATAATGTTATTGATACATTTCTAATTTCTTCTTTGTTCTGCATAAAGCCAAGCATTGCTTGTGATTAGAGACTAAAAGGCACTAGCATTCTATATTTAATGAAGCATTTTTTTAAAGTGGCTGTCATGCCAACTTCATTTCAGATGGCTGCAGTAAGCATGCTTTCTAGTCAGTACCCATTTCAGAATTTTCATAATCTTTTCTGGCCCAACTGTTTTTCATCTCAGAATACAAAAACCAGTTAATGCTTACCTCAAAAGTACAGTGGATGAAGTTCTCCAATAACTGTCTTCCTTCCTTTTCTTCGTTGTTAATCGTTTTAGGAGGTGTTGGCCAAAATTGTCAAACTAGAGATTTGTTTGGCCATGAAATAAAATACTCTGGCTCTCAAGGTGCCAACGAGTTATAGCGCCTCAAACTCAATAGCATTTTTGAATACTCATAATATCTGTCAGAAAAATAAAAGCTTTTATTTTACTTACAGTTGTGGATCTAATCATAATTAAGTTTGACAATTTTGTCCACTGAATTTAACATTGTTAATATGAGCAGGTTTTTCCCAGGTCTTGATTTATACTCATCTCAAATGTGAAAAAATATGTGCATTTCTCTCAGCGGAAACTGAACCTCCGGTAACTCTGAAAGGTTTACAACTGCAAATGCTTCAGTTCCATCAGGTCTGCCAACAACAGCTAACCTCCGACGTCATGCCATGGTTGTTGGGTCACGCTAACCTGCCTGAAACCAGCTCCACTTCCATTGCAGATAAACATCTGCTACTGTCCATGTTACATTGATTAACATGTATGTGCCATTCATTCATACTTCTGCTCATGGTTCATTTTTACTAAGCATGTAATGTGCTATTACTCTGCTGCTGTATACACTCTGTATACATTTCTGTTCTTCCTTGAAAGACTGTGAATGCTTCGGGCACTCCAACCGGTGCAGTTACATCGAGCTGCTCAATACGGTCATTTGCGTGAGCTGTAAGCACAACACTAGAGGTCAGCACTGCGAGTTATGCAGGCTGGGCTACTTCAGAAATGCTTCTGCAGAGCTGGACGATGAAAATGTGTGCATAGGTCAGTCCCGGGATAACTGCGCCTTTTCTTCTGTGCCTTTTCAGCTCCTGGCAGCTGCTAGGGACCACTGCTGCTTACTCGCCACTTAAGCCAGAATGAGCTTTTTCAATGGATCAGAACATCTGTGTAGACTTCTCACCTCATTTCTATTGCCCTGGTAGCCCCAAGGAGGCATTTTGAATCCGTAAATGATGACGAACCTCTCTGGCTATGGGTCCTGGGTAGACTTTCCCCAGAAGCCCCTCAGAAACTGGATGTGCTGTCCTTACACAGGAGGGAGCCCCACGGGGGTCGCACATGAAAATTAAGGGGTTGAGTCTTAAATACCTGTTCTTAAGCTGACTTTTGCAATTACTATACAGACTCTTGAATACTTGCCTGGAGACCTACAAAAGTTGCCAGCTGCATCAAGAGGACGTGGGGAGGGATTTCAGTTAATCCCTTTTGTTCACTAAATTTCACAAAAGCATGTTGCAGCTAATTCTACTCCCAGACACAGGGTCATAAATGCAGTGTTACCTCCCCTCTACTTAGAGGAGGAACTGAAATGATGCCCGTGAGGTTAGGAACAGAATCTGTCAAATCAGTGTGACATGATGTCAATTTAGAAAAGGTATTCCTGGGTGAAAACTGTGCTTTAGAACAAGCATCTACTATAAATATTCAAACTGCAGAATTAGAGAAAATGTCAGAACATAATAAGAAAAGCATATTAGGAAAAAAATTTAAGGTCTTTATCACTCTAGAAGAATATGCATTGTTCTCATGGCATCACAGACAGTATACAGCAAAGTTAGGACACTTTAGGTGAAACCCAAACATAGTGAATAAAGGAAGCCTTGTACAATGGCCAGTAATTAACAGATAGCCACTAAAGACACTGTTCTAATAACAAACACAGGTGGAAAATTAAATTATATAATGTTTCTTATAGACATAAGCATCAGGAGGACCTGTTCTGGATTTTCATTGTGATTTTTTTTTTCTTACCATCTTCCAGGAAGCAAAGAGTAGTTAGCAGACACTATAAAACCAAAATAGACTACGGGTGAATAAATTATATTTTAATAAATTTATAATCCCTTGCTGAGATTCAAGCCAGAAACTTTTTATGTTCCTATTATTTGTTTGAGTTTGTAACTTTGACAGATTTATATTTTTATCTTGTGATAAACACACAGATCCATCCATGCACTGCATTTCATGTGTCCTTCTTTTAACTTTACTTAGCAATGCATTCAGAAAATGCATTAGCTCCTTTGCTAGTAATTAGTCAGAGGTAATAAGAACTTTTGTAGGCAAGTCATGATTTTGTATGACTGTGCTGAGGAGATTAACACAATCAAATGTTCTTGGAAAAAAACTACTGTCCCACATATTTGTTTGATGTAGATGACAGACATCATTGGTATGACATCAGGGCTGTATAATTTCAGCTGCCTAAATAGGCCTAATGAATACAACTCTAAATTGCTCCGTTTGGAATTTTTCATCAGCCCATTCATATGTTGTTTTCCCATATACACTGAAATGCTAAGGCAGCAGCTGCACCTACGTAAGACAAGGAAGTTAGTAAACAAAAAGCCTAAAATAAGTAATTTTAAAATAAATTTATGAGTGATATATTTAAAATGTCGTGGTGAGAAAACTGTGCACTTTGAAATTGCCAAGACACTGAGGAAATAATGTTTTTAAATCTTTTATTTAGCAAGAATCTGGGGGGCGGGGAGGGGGAAGCAATGTGAAACATTTGCTGACTTTCCCCCTTAATGCAAGCAGAATTCTCTTGGACTCCCATGAGAATTGTACCCTGTGAAACAACTATAGGATCAAACCTTGGTTTGCTACATATTAGGTAATTAATTTTAAATAAATAACATTCTTGCTGGACTAAGACAGTTTTCAGGATCACAGTTACCATACAAAATGTATGTTTCCCAGTGTATGTGTCCTAGCTGATTCGCCAACTAAGGAGGTCTTTCCCACTTCTTGTGTAAAGTCAGTAAAATAAACTGACACCTGAGCACTTTTCAGAAAAGAGAGAAGTTTGTTCTTAAAGTGCTGTCTTGATCTGGGGCTCCTAAGATTTAATTGGGCAAAACGTGGAGTATTTTCACCTGTGAGGGAGTTGATGGATTCACTCACCACCCTTCTAGGTCAAGCACAGTCTTGCTCTATTGGAAACGCTCATTTCTCTTTTCTCTGAGTTTAAAAGCAGTGTTCTGTGTTCTAGTTCACAGTTAACTACAAGTGAAATGTTGGCATGAACATTTTAATAAGCAGATTTCCAGTGATATGTGCAAGTCTTATTCTCGTTTGAAAGTCATTTTTTCAGGCTAATTCTTTCCTCTTCAGCCATATATGTAGAAGGGTAAAAAATGTTTGGATAAGCTAGTTTAATGGCAGCTAATAGGGCTTTGGCTCTGATTATCAAAATTGCTTCACAGTTTTCAGAAATACATATGGTAAGTACATGGATAACAAATCTGTGAATCTTAGCTGATGCTAAATCAATGGAAAAAATGTAAAATGTTTCATTTTTATGACTAAAGAATTCAAATACTGAGAATGTTTTTACCAGTGAGCCAAATGCAATGTATTATACAGTGGGCTTAAATCTAAATTCTTGATGCCCTTAATTTCTTTGGAAGCAAAATAGATTTTATATCCTAAAATGGAATATCAAAAATTTGTGGATTTGTACATTAACTGCAAAATCACCTCATAAGGGCAACTGCAGTTTCAGAATAAATCAAGGTATTCTGAAGTTAAAAATTATTCATTCAGTGTGAAAAAGACTTGAACAGCTTGAAGAGTTTTTTGATAAAGCCCTAGTAACTTCCAGTGGATGCACACACTGACAAGAAAGGTTAGCATGGAAACCACCAAGTAGACCCAGAGTAATAACCATGGCCTTTGCCTCTCAGCATAAATACTGAAGTGGTGATTGCTGTCACACTTCTAACAAAGCCACCCTTGCAGTCAGTTAGGCTTAAGGTTCGGTTAACACCAGAAGCCCTAATGACACGTAGTTATGCGAACCCTGGGGGTTGTCCCATGGCCACTGTCAGCCCAGACTGAGAGGCAGCAGCAAGCCTCAGCCCATTTCCCCACCTGCTTTTTTATTGACTTTGATTGTGTTTTGTTTGAAGCATCACATAGGTAGAGTGAACCCCAGTGAACAGACTACAATTTCTGTTATCTTCCTATCCTTACTAATAGTTACCAGATGAAGGTTAGGACGAAAATTCTTTCTCGGTTCAGATCTGCAGGGGCTTTTTCCCCCACCCTGGAACCTGTGTGTGGTTTCCTTATTAGGGTGATGTGGGAATGTTAGTTTAGTGCTCTTTAGTGCCCTGTTGTTGTAAGGGCATTAGAGATAATCACTGCCTCCCAGTGGCACACTGAAATTGTGACCTTAGAGATTTTTAATGTCTTAAGTATTTGGTAGGCCTTGGGAAGTATTCCACAGCCTGTAATATTGTGTTGGGCAGTGACCCTAAATGTTCTGTGGGCCTGTAGGTTGTATTACTGTGGTGTCAGCTGGGAAAGATGGAAGCTAGAATCAGTCTGTAGAGTGTTCTGATTGGATCTACTAATTCTGCAAAAGGGCCTGGCTTAAAGCTTTGTTTCTACTATTTACTTTCCCTTCAGTAGCAAGATACAGGCCTGGAACTTCCTACATGCTTATGTGATAAAGCTCAGTAGGAGAGGTTTCACTAGTTCAGGGTCTTGTTCTCTGGAAAATATAACATCCGATATCACAGGCTATAAATTTCTTTCACAAATACATGTTTAAATCACCGTAACTTCATTATGTCTAACAAAGCTATTTTTAACAAGAATTGGGCCCTGTTGTTAATGTAATTCAAGCTTTTGTCTTTCAAGGTTTTCTATAAAAACTCTTCAAGCAAATTTTACTTCCTCCATTCAGAATGTCTCTCAAGTCTATGCCTTTTTACATAAACATTTGATACATCTGATTTACATCAGAATTCCCAGCTTTTCAAATGGCCCTCACTTTGCTATAATACTCAGCCTTGCGCAGGATTTTTGGCATGTCAGTTTTCCGCTTCATTAATGAATGTTGCCAGCTAATTGACTCTATTATTTGTGGAACCCTTTTGCCAAAGGTAACTATTCTTCTTCAGCATCGCAAATGTTCAAAGTGCCATCTGTAATTTATAGTTAATAAACAGTGAGACAACAGATGACAAATGTCTTTCTGGTAATCTTTTTCCTGTTAGTTTTTTCATTGGAGATTTATACATATGTAACTTTCCAGTTCAACTCCATTTTTTCATTTATGGTACCTCTCAGGTTTAACCTAATGCTAGGGAACAATTGCCAAATGTAGTCATCAAAGTAGCACTGCTTCAGACATAAAAATCCAGACTCCCAGCAGGTTGCCCTAAATCAGGAAGTAGCAGAGATTAGATGCTTCCAAAAGGTGTCTGTGGTCTCAGTTAACAGTGAAGTTACTCTGGGTCTACATGGGTCTACATACAAATAAGATAATCCTTCATTTGAAAGCCAAAAAAAAAATTTAAATAACCAAGGTGAAGAACAGGAGTGCCAAAAATGAGCTCTGCAAGCTCCTTGCCTTTGTTCAGCTGGCTGAAAGCTGCATACAGATACTGTAATCACATTAAAGAAAAGGGCTGTGAATGAACAACACAGTAAGTGTTGTGGGAGGAAATGTGTTACCCTACTTATTCTTTAATTAGCTGAACACATGTGAAAAATATACAGCGGGGAATGAGCCTCACTGCATTTTCCATCTGCACGCTGGGAGGTGAGAGAAATTAAAATGGCTGCGTCAAGCCTGTTCTTAAAGGCTTTGCATTACATTAGTGCTCACCTCAAGCTTTTCATTGCAGAATACGCAAAAGGTTTATTAATGTCACTGATAAATATAATCTCATCAATTCAATGGCAAATATTCACATAAATTATTATACTGCTCAAACCTATAAAGGAAGACTATCTTGGAAATAAGTAAAGTGCATTTATATAGCCCTGTAAGACATCCAGCGCTTCTGAAAATATTGAGTAATACAGATAAGCTTATTTTAATAAAGCAAAACATTTCCCCCTGATGGCACATGGATATATCCATACTATACAAAGCTTTTCTAATGTTCATTAAATTGTCAAAAATATTCTTGCCAAAGAGAATTGTTACAATCACTTACCCTCAAAGACTGTGGTATCTTCTGCCTTTATATCTTTTCTGTTTACTTTTTCTCTTTGCATCATAAAATGTCTCTTCCTGAAATGACATATGCAAACAAATAAATGGACACGCAGTAATTATATTCACTACTCTAGATATCCTTAATAGACAGTCTTCCTTTACTTTTAGCACTGGAAATGCACCCTTTATTGGTATTGAATGAATTATCTCCACATGTAGACCTGAATCCAGTGTGTATGTGTTGTCTTGTTTCTGCAGACTGTTATTGTAACCCTTTTGGTTCAGTCCATGATCGCTGTAATGACAGAGGATTTTGTGAGTGTAAGGAGGGAACATCAGGGCCTAAATGTGATAAATGTCTGCCGGGATATATCTGGCACAGCTTGGGCTGTCAACGTAAGTAACTCTGAAAGTCGCCCCTCTCCTGCAGCTCCGCTGCCTCTCGTCCGTGTGCTGTCATGTGCCAATTCTTGGGAGCAGAGAAGGAGCTAAAGCTCTGGGCTGTACCAGTGCCATAATGCCTGACCCTTGGGAGACTCCCAGCTGAGGGCACTGACTGTGCCATCCAGTTGGTTCAATACGCTTTCAGTGTCCTCTATCTCCCACTAACACCTGGAGGAGCTCCCACTGGCATAGGTAAATATATGTGTCTTGGCAACTGTGAAGTTTTGTATACTAAAACATCAGCATATTACTTCCAAGTTCAGAATTCCTACTGAAAGAAAGAAGGTGATTTCTCTGCATGTTTACGTTTTTCTGTCCTAAGCTTCAGCTTCTTGACTAAGTTAATTATGCTTTCATACCTTTAAACTATCCCTGGACAATAACTGCAAAACACTGGCTTGGTACATGTAATAATAAGTGAAAACTCTATGAAAGCTAATGGTTGGGAAAAAATGGAAGTATACTTAACATCCTTAAAAATAAGAGCTGAAATTTTCCTTAAATGATGCTAGAGCACATGTTGTTTCAATGCTTAGTTATATATTTTGCTTCTCTTCTGGTTAACGGGTCTTGTAAACAAGTGAGAAGAAATATCACTTCAGTATATACAGGATTAGACTTCTACTGCAAATTCTGTTTGTAGTAAATTCTTAAGATTTATTCTTTGTAACAGTTTTGATCATCTACTTCCAGAAGCTCTGGAGAGTCCTCTCACATTTTTCTTTCACCTTCTCTCACTGCCTCTCTGCATTCTTAAACAAACACACATAAAAGACAAAATTCTACAAGAGCTTGCTTGTGATTCTTAAGACTGAGAAACACAAGAAAATTTAATTACTGACACCAATTAGACAAATATTATAAAATTGGTCAATAGTCATACAAGTGCTCTAAATACTCAAGCAAATACAAATCTTATATAAACAAAAANAAAAAGGAAAGGCAATAATACTAGAGATTACTGCCGCCTCTCAAACTGATGAGTACCTCTAAATCAGAAACGCTGGACTTGGGACATCTCAGCAAATTATATCTGGAAAGAAAACCAATAAGTTCAGGAAATATTGTGATAATTAACCCATTAGCATTAAAGATAATATACGAAGAGAAAAGAAGCTTGCCTGGGCAACATTGTTTAGTGCAACATGAGAAAACTGGACTTCCTCAGCCTCTACCAGCAAGCTCCTGTTTGTATTTGGCAGGGCATTTAAACTATACTTTTCACATGTGGTTGTTGACTGTGTATTCATTTTCCAGCTGCTTCTACTTGAATTATGATTCACAAAATTACTGGGCAGTTAGAGTTGCAGCAGAAAGCTGGTGAAGTAATTTTCAAGTTTCAATGTTCCCTATTAGTAATTCTTCACCAAATCAGATCCTAGTTACCTCCCAAAACAACACACTCAGAAATAAGAGGTCTCCCACTGCCTTGCACCCCATATGCAGAAGAAAGTTGTCACCACCCTGTACCTTATCCTAGATACTGGCAAAATAACCATTGAAATTTGTGAAACCTTGGAAATATTGCAGTGACCCGAACTACAAGGGGGAAAAAATGAAAACAGAGATCAGTATGGTGCTCTGCATAGAATTTGAATAAAGAAATCTTAATACTGTGACCATACAGTGGGTTTAAAAAAGATACTAAGTAGCTGAGATACTGAACAAGTCTGGAGGACTGTTGAGCAAATTTTACAGTAATATATATACACCAGTTTGTCAAAGCAATTACCTATTAATTTCAGTATTTCCTATCTTTTCAGGTTTGGACAGTATAAGACAAATAATGTTCTTTTAATGAGGAGTTTTTTGAGCCCAGCATATAATTAGCTTGATTTTAGCTGAATCAAGAGTATTTGTAAAAGCGTTGGACAGTTTCTGGAAATGCAAGCTTGTGTCTTTATATTTGCTGACAAAACTAATTGAGTTTCCTTCAGTATGTTGTAATTTTCTGAACAAATCTCAGTCTGATTGTGCAACTGTCTGATAGTCTCCAAGTTTGAACAAATTATCTGATCAATTTCAGAAGAAAAACAACTAGATGCGGTTGTCAGTTTTACAGAGCAGGCATCAAATTGTCATGTTTTGCCAACCACACACTGATTTAAATCTCATTTCAAGTCTTATCATGGAGGAACAGAATTCAATTAATTTAATTTTGTACTGTGTCAGTTTTAGCTTTGTTATTTTCCCATTGAATTCTAAACAAATGACCGGGCAAGCAAGCAGACCCCAATATGCAAGAAAAATAAGAACTCATTCTGTTGCCTTGGCAAAGCTCAAAATGATTATTTGTCTGGACACATAGCATGTGGTTTTGATCAGCTTTTCCCTAAGCCTGTGCTGTACAGGAACACAGATATGCAAAGATGGATACACATACTCACTCAACAGACCAAAATGTGCTTGTTTACTTTTTGTTATACATGGGCTGTTGGCATTATTAAGAAATTCTATTCTTACGGAGCTTTGTTGCCAAAAACCATTGACCTAAGGCAAACAGAAGCTTGACCTATAAATAAACAATTTAAATGTATACCTTAGCTAGTTTAATTATATGTATGATTCTGTAAGTAAATGGATTGTCATCATTTTATACATTAGTAAACCTATTAGGGAAAAAACAACACAAAAGCCGAGTTGTGTTTTCTAAGGCCTGCAATATATCATTTGATAAATTGCAGTTTGGAGTCTACTTTGTACCACACAAAGTAGAAGTCACAGAAGCTATTATCCTCAGAACTATTTATTTAGGTACCTCACCCTTGGTGATTTAATCTAAACCCTCTGAGGATCCAGGCAGAGCGCTCCTCGCTTGGCGTCTCTGCGCACACCGAGGTCAGATGCAATTTTAGACTTTGCCTCCCAGATAAAAAGCACTGTGATAGCAGCTGTTATCTTCTTGCATTCAGGGTTTGTGCTGCAGACGCAGCAGTCAGCGGGGTCTGGTTGGTACAGGAAGGTTTGCTGCCCTCAGAAGAAGAGGCACAATAGATGTGGCCGTGCCTGGCCGCCGGCGCTGGGCGTGCGGGAGCGTGCTGGGCTCAGCGGGGCCTCCCTGCCACAGCCCCACAATGGATTTCTCACCAGCAAGATCAAAGCATGGGGGATTAATTCAGAACAGAACAGTTTGGTCCTGAAACCCTTTTAGGACTCCTGGAACATGAGAAATTACATTGTATGGCATATATTTGATTTTTCTGTTTTATAGAAACTGAACGATTTCCTTTAAAAATGAACATTAAATCAGAACTAAAAGCTCCAAGCCAGGCAAGAAATTAATCCTGCTACTACAGTTGATTTGGGCCAGTTTTAAACTGAACATAGTGTTTTTTGATAAAAGTAACCTGTATCAAAAGGCAAAAACATTTAAACACAGCCAAAATACTAAGTAGGAGCATTCACTTGATTTTCTACATGTACTGCTCACAGTCTAGCATCTTCTGTATTTCTTGGCCATTACATTTCAGGTGACTGAAATCCATTGCATACATACAGCAGCATTTTAAAGTAACATCTTTTAATTTCACTCAGAAATCCACTTCAACAAAAGCGCTGGTTCCAAAACCAGCTGCATATTTATCCAATCAGGCAAAGAAAAAGTGACTCTTTTGCCAATATCAGTTTGGCAGCACAGCTCGAATTTTCATTAGGCATGTTCCTCACGGGGGAAAAGGTGAGGGAAGGTTCAATGACTGATATTATTCTCTATCTCCCTTCATACAAAGACCAAGTGAACACTGAACCCGCAGCACCACAAAGGCCTCCCATGAGTGAGGGTCACCAATGGTAGCCAGCACCCCATAGCAAATCAGTTTTAAATCATCTGGGTTCAGTGGTGCTAATCTGAAACAATTAGTAAATGAGTTTTCAGCCAGATGCCTTATATCAAGGTCTGAACACTCTATCTCACTTTACCCTTTTCGTTCATTTAAATAGAAGCAGGCAAAGGATTGCACTCTTACCTTCAATGCTGTAATTGGACTCAGTGCTTGTGTCAGTCTTCCAGACTAAACTTGTATTACTCTGCAGCCTGTCAGATAATTCATATTCTGTCATAGCATGCATTTACCTTATTGTATGATTATTTAAATACAAGCTTTTTTGGGGTGGATTTTATCATGTGTTACAAATATTAGAAGCTGGGGCATTTGATCAAAATCATCATGCAGGTTGAGTTGCCAAAGAAAATCAAACTTGAAATTGTAAACTTGGAACTTATATTAACATTTGCTTTTGGAAGATTGGATTTACCGTTCAGCGTGAAAAGAGGAAAAGACATATACCATCTAATTCTTGAAAAATCTTTTTCCAAAAAATACACCCTGCACTTCTTTCTAGACATATTAAATACCTATAAATGCATTTGTCTCCCCAGTGAAGGTTAGTGATCTTTTACACATTTGTACACAGATGTATTCAATACCTACACATTGAACTTGTGTCTAAGAGGACAGGACCAAAAAAAATAGAAATGCAGAATCAAGGTGCCCTGCTTTCCAGTTCACCATTGCAAGGCACCGTTGCTTCCTGTGTGGGGAGCCATAGAAGATCCACCTATCTATTTTTATATCTTTTTACCAATAGGAGTTTTAATGCTGTTAGCTGGCCAGGATACAGTGGGACTCCCCTCTGCACAGGCGCTGTATATACTTTCAGTTCTGGTGTGGTTTGGTGCCAAGGCTGGTACTAGCAAGCACATTGCCACACTTGGAGCTGAAGGGAAGTAAAATATAAAATAATGTATTGAAAAGGGTAAAGTACTGCTGGGACTGAGCATTGTGGTCCTCAGAAAACAGTCATCTGCCCCTGGTCTTTATACACAAAATATTGCATTCAAAATACCTATTTTACGTGGTGGTTACGCAGACTAAAGAAATTGTGTGTGTATACAGGGGTTTGGATGCAGGGGGAACAGACTGTCCTTCAAACGGCTCCAAACTTAAATCCAGAATAATTCTCTTTACATTAATCCAGATTCCAGCTGCTGCAACTCACAGCTAAGTATGGTTTACAGATGTAAGACAAGCAAGGCAAGAATACAAAAAAAATCACAGCATTATCAGACCTGATCCTCAGATGTTGCAAAGCACTGGTTCTGCTTGCCTCAGGGGAAGGATGCTGGTGACTTAGAGGTGTAATGCCATCCTGATATCCTGTTAAAACCAGAGTCTTTTAAACCTGAGAAACAACAATACAGATGTGCTTATTAATGCATTCCTTCCAAAATATACAACCCACAGAATAATCATACAGATACTGGGATACATAAAAAGTTGTTCACCAAAGTATGACTATCACAGAATGTTATTATTTTTTAATGAGATGCTAGATATGAAGGAGAAAAGGAAGGTTGATCTCTCTCTGGGGAGAAGATATTTTAGTCAGAGTAAACATGTCGGAACACAAACACTGTGTATTAACAGAAATTAAGTGAGGCACCTCTCCTCTATGAAGAGCACAAAGGAGATGAAAACATAAGATGCTCTCTCAGAGTTATACAGATCTGCATTAATTCCTCTAGCATGTCTAGGTTGGAGACTGTGCCTTAATCTTCTTTTAGCACTGCTGCCTACAAAGTGTGGGGGATATTGTGGAAATGGAAGAACCTGCATAAGCAATAGATTAGAGGGGTACTGGGGGAAGCTCAAGGATGTTATCTTGGTGTCTTTGTGCTGGAAGGCCTCTGTGAACAGGATAGGGTTGTGAATCAGGTAATATCTGTGTGTGGACAAGCCAAAGAAAATAACAGGTAAATAAAATCAAGCAGAGAGTGAGGCTCAAAAGAGGGAACTAGTTAGCGTAGTTACCATGTTGTTGAGAGGCACCAGGCACCTGACAGACTGCAGCTCTTCAGGAGATTTACTCTGATAACCTGGTGATCAGGAATTGCTTTCTCCAAAGCAAAAAGAAATGGTTCAGTAGCAACATTTATACACCTGACCTTTAACAGAACAATTTTTCCCCAGCAAGGTGAGGGATTGGACTGGAGCAAAGAGGTTGTTCTCCTCTTGATCTTGCCCAAGTGTCAGCTTCAAAGCTGCTATTTCATGGCTGTCCAAACTGCTCTAATTGCAAGTGCTGCAATCCCTCTTCTCCCATTCCCGACTATTTAGTCCCACACCCCTAGCAATCTGTCAGGCACTTGTTTGACCTTTCACTGAATGATTTCAGATCTAACTCAGCAGGACACTAACCAAAAAAGAATAGTTTTCTGCTGTGTTAGTTCTGTGATATGAATCATCCACTGGTTGAACAAGCAGGGGCACCCTGGGAGAGCATAACCCGCTCAGCTGGGGAGGAATGGAAGCCTGGCAGCCAGTCAGGCTGGGCTGGGCTGCCGCGCAACCGAGGCACGTCTGGGGGAGAAGTATTCTCCTCTCCCCATCACTAGGTCATTCTGTGCTCTAGGGGCTTGTCACCTGACAAAGGCACATAATTTCAGATGGGTGAGCAGGTGGATAATTAGGGAAATGTCTTAAAAATGTTACCCTTAAAAAAAAAAAAACAAAACAGCATTCTGTACTCTCATAAAATAATACTAAAAATCCACTAACCTACAGAAAAACCAACAACTCTCTAATACTCTCTTGTACTGAAGCAGAATCATAACTTTTCAGACAACAAAACTAGGATTCTGCACGCAGAGCCAAATCGGACAGTGGTTATGGATGTGAGCAGAGTGCATTTCCAGAACAGCCCAATTCAAAAAGAGTGAATACAATTTGTAGCATCTTGTGTATTTTTAGGGCAATATCAAGGGGGAGTTCTGAACAACTAAGTATCAGGAAATTCATGAAAACTTAAGCAAGTAACATTATTTGTTTTCTTCAGTCAGATGATTTTAAAATGGTTAATATTTGATAGCACAGTGATAAATATTTTAATAGAGTATATTGCAGTCAGTTAGGAATAGATCAAAAAGGTACAAAGTAAGCTCCACTAGATAAACTTTTATTAGGTACATGAAATAGAACATAAAGCTTGATAGCAATTACTATTTAATCTATTCACATTTGGAAACGTATTGAAGGGGAAACTTATAACTCAGTTGTTATGAATTATTAAATGTTCATTTGAACAGTGATGAGCAGGACTTCTTTTCCTCTGAAAAATCTGTCACGCTTTCCTTTTAAGCCTGCTCAGTGACCATAACTTCTGTATAATTTGCCTGCTCACTGCCTTTTTATGAGGACAGAATAGAGAGATCAATAGCAGCACAGACACACCCAGACGGGACATTTTTATGAAGGGGTCTTAAAAGGACCATTTAGAAGTAAGTAAAGTAATCTCCATCCTACTTAACTGCAGATAAAAATTACTGACCTGAGGCAAATAAAGATAGCCAAGATTTCCTATCTTGGCACTGTTGCAACTGGTGGCATTGCTGACACCAGCACGTGCTGATTATCAAGGCTTCAGTAGTTATTTTAACTTCCTTTGCACATGTGCAAACACAACAGTGTAGAAACCAAAGAAGGAGCTGATGGGTTATAACTTGCAAGGTGCTGACAGCCTCCTCTAACAGAAGTAAAGCTCCCCCAGTGGTATTAAATGTAAAAAAATGTATTTTGATTACTCATTAATTTAATTTAATTACAAGTGAATATATAGCTGCCATGGAAGTAGTATACTGTGATTTTGTCCACCTGTAAATTTAAATTTTACAAGATTAGCTTGCGCTTTTGATGGATTTCAGAGTTACTTCAGGTACAGGGGCACACCTGATGTTAAGGTGTGTTTCTGCTTTGAATTTAAACATGCTGAATGGATGCAGTTCTAAAGTAATCTGCTTTTCTAATGTCAGATTTGTACTTCTACAGAGCTGAGTACTGTAGGATCTAGCAGCTAAGGAATTCAAGACCTTTCTTACATACATATTTGACATATTTGCAAAATATTTTGGACATCTTGATTAACTGACAGTGTTATGAGCAATCTGTAGAGGTGGGGTTAAAAAAATCAAACTGAAGGTTTTAAGGAAATCTAGTCAAGATAAGGGAGTTATTATTTAGTATCAAAACATTGAATACTTCAGCAAAGACTTTCTGAATATAATCAAGGTCTTTCAAGATCTGAGCTCTTAACTAAAACACTTCCCAGAAGTGCCTTTTCATGTTTCCCAGTTCCCATTCACCCTATTTACTGACCATTTTACCTGGCTCATTTTAAAGCTGCTCTTCAAAACCTTTCACTCCTGTGAGTCACATGTTTATCTTCATGCTTGCATGCTTGTAGACAATGGAACACATCACAGCAGAAACTAAAGCTGTTCTGAGTTGGACCAGTGCCCTCTATGTGACAGTTGCAGGCTGTATGAGCATCAGACAGCAGAGGCATCCAGCTGCTGGAAGGTGCAGCTTACAGATGTTCTCAGCCAAAGAACTCACCAGTATCTTCATATTTCATTGGTCTCAGCGAGTCTTCCATCCACTAATTTGCCTAATAACATCTTGAGACATTCATGCTTCTGTTATCCAAATGTTCTGGGCACAAGTTCACAACAACAACAATAATAGTAACAGTAAACTGACTTTGTTTAACTGGTTTGTTGGTCCTTCCTGGTTCTTGAGAAGAAGAATGAATGAATGATTATTTTCAATTCACCTTCCCCATAACATCTGTGATTTTACAGATGTATATTTTATTTTTCTTCAACCTTTCCTTCAATCTTCAATCATCCCTTTCTTATACTGAAGAAACATAATCTCTTTAATCTCTCCTTTTATATGGTCTGCTTATAGCTGTGACAGCTTTTCATTCTGCCTTTTATGGTAGTACTACATATATATCTATCTTTTCAATATCAGGACTTCATGCAGTGTTCAAGAGATGGGCACATCATGAAGCTGTATAGTGACATTGTGGTGTTTCCACTGCACTCTTGTCTTGTAAAATTCAATAATCTATTTGCCTTTCTGACTGATAAAGAGCATTAAGTCAACATTTTCAATAAAATACCCTGAACTACTCTTAAGGTACCTTTTCTAAATGGTAAAGCCAAGTGTCTGTAGGAATACATTACTCTTGGACACTTAATTTGTCACCTGCACCTTAGAAATTCTTCTGAAGGTCTTCATAGCCACAATACCTTCGTAGTCAAAGCAGATTTATTACACCATACTCCACTCACTTTTCTAGCAGAATTCTATATGTGTTAGTCCTCATAAAACTGATTAGTAGTTCCTGACATCTATTCTTAGCCTGTTTCTTATTATTCAAGCTATGGTTATTCCATAAAGAAAAAAAATTTAGAAAATACTTATTAAAAAAGCGAGGGGGAGGGGGGGAAGGAAAAAAAATCCTTACTGAGGAATCTGGAAATTACTTTTTTAGAGTAAGATACATTGCCAACCTGATCTTTTGTATCCATATGCTTACCTGATTCTTTTAAAAAATCTTTTACTAGGTTTGTACTTCATTATTTCTCTCTTTCATACTCATCATGTTCACTCATCTAACTGCTAATTCTGTTCTTCATCACAATTTCCGTTAACTTGCCTGCTGCAGAAGTTCTATTTGCCAGCCTCTAGTTCCTCTCCATCTCCTTGAAAATCTCTTTAAAATCACACCTGCCACAGGTCCTTTTTTGTAGTCAAGCAAGCCCATGCTGACAATTAGAAAAATTAAATTAGAAAAATCACAAGTAGCAGTGAAAATTTTGTTTCTGCATTTTTTAAAAAATTCTTGGACCAAAAATATTTGCTTCTGGTGATATGATGCAACAGACTACTTTCATTTTTAAATAATGGTTTGTATAAACTTTCAGACACACCTCCAGAACATGCCCCCATGGCATGGAGGCATGGTAGGAGGAGGAGGACTCCAAAGGCAGGAGTCTGGTAACCTCCAAAGCTCTTCCATACTTAATAGTTAATAATGCCTTATATTAATTTGCCCTACAGCCTTTCTAGAAGGTCTGGCTTCATCTATGTTTAGAAAAAAAAATTAATGGCTAATTTTTATGACTTTACTAATTGCTCAATAATTTCTGGCCTACCTTGGTACTTGAGCCTGTTCTTACAGCTCAGCTGTGACAATGTTGTACTCTTTCTTTTTTTCCTTCATTTCAGCATAACTGCACCATTTTTCTTTACCCTTCGTAAATGTATTTTCTTATAAAGTTTTCCTAATCTGCTGCTAACCATGTAATTTTTATAAGAATCCTTTTAAATAGTTGTTGGTTGGTTTGGTTGGTTTTTTTTTTTTTTTGATACTCACTTTAGTCTGCATCTCAAATACAACCAGCTCACCAAATCACCTGTAAACATTCTGCCCCTTTAGCTTTTCCTTGCATTTTTCTCTAATAAGTGTCTGCATGGTCATCTTCTCCCAGATCCATACACCTGAGACATGGAGCAGCCTTTCCAGATATTTCAAATTCCTCTTCAGGTGAAGCATGCAAGGAAAGATTTTGACAAGGAACATGGGTATGATAAAATCAGGAATAAAAGCTTGATCTCATAAATGTCAGTCCAGCTTTGTGTCAGATCTTTGACTACTACTTTTTATAGCACAAATTCACTGTGATAGTGAATACAGCTTTACAGGATTCCATCAGTATAAATTTAGAGGGGACTCACAGCCCGTACAAAAGTACCATGATGTTCAGTAAAATATTAACAGCATTGCTCTTTTGATTTCTCACAACTCTGCACAATTATGAGACATGGTTTTGTTGATTATGGTCTGTTCTTCTCTCATGTTGGACTACAGCCAATGGTAAAATCATTCAAAAATATTTCTAGTAGAAGCCAAGCTCCTTATAATTACCTTGGCTTCTAAAGAGAATAATAAAATTGTTAGTAAAATTGTTGCCTGTAATCATCAGGTGACAAGTGACAGTGCTGGAAGTTTAAAGATGTTACAGAGAAGGGGGAAGAGTTTAATCGTAATTCAGTTGTTGGTAATTAATTTCTATAGAAGACTACTTGTATCTGAAATCAGCTTGAAATATGAAAGGGACTGGATTCATTAATATCACTGATGTCACTAGGCAGATGAGGTTCAGGATGATTAAAGTGTTATACTCAAAATTATGTTGTATTTTTATAACTACATCTTGCACAGTTATTTCTTTATATGCTTTTTTTTCGTTGCCAATGACTTGTCTGTCCTGTTCAGATGGACATGGAAAGCCATGTAGTAACAACTGCACTGATGCCACTGGCTGAATCTACAGCCAATATTTTGACTTGCACTTGTCTGTAGATCAGTTTCCCCACTTCATTCCCTTTCTAGAGACTGAATGGAATAGTTTTCCAAATCTTTCACACTTTTTAGACATTTGTGTATATTTTCCAGATTTACAAATCTCTCTCTGGATAACCCAAAATATTGCTGTAGCTCATGGAATCAGTATCCAACACTAGCCCCTGTTCCTATTCTATTCACTGCTTAAATTTGAAACCTTTTCCAGTAGACCCAAGGATATGTACTTGCCCTTCAAAACCTGTAGGCTGTAAGAAGTTCAGCCATAATCTCTTTGGAGGAGGAATTCTCCCTTTAATAGGTGAGCCTTCAGAAGCAGCACCAAGCAGCTACAGATCAGGGGCACACAGCGGCTAAAATAAAGAGCTACCAGGTTTGTTCCCCACATGCACCCAGTCCCCGGATATGCTGACAAGTGCAAGAGGAACAAACTCCAGTGTCCTCAGTATAGAAATAACAGTCCACAGAAGACAGTTCAGCAGGGTGTTCTGTTAATGAGACGCTGCACCACTGAGCTCTGAATGGTACACATACTTTCAGTGGGAATTCAACTTCCTTTTTAAGCCAAAGGATCCTTGAAATAAGACTCTTACTTTGAAGAATTTAGAATTTCATTTCCAAAGAGTGTAAAGAGAGATTCATCACATGTAGCTGTTCCTTTAAAGAGCTGAAGCTGCATTTTGATCATGAGGCAATAAGCAGTGACTAGCATCCAAGGAGGACAAGTTACTCTCACAAAATTCAAAATCTAACTTACTTCCTACTGATTTCAGGAACAGGAGAATCCTACAGTTTAAACTGGGGCTGTTAGTGCAAGGAAATTCATATTGAAGGCAAGCGTAGAATCCTTAAATCAGCTGCATTATGTTGACATTATGCAGCAGAGCACAGCTCTCTGCAAGGAGGCTTCTGCTCTCAGAAAGATCATCCTATTCCACATTTCTTAGAGACATATTACAACAGCTTACTGCAACATAAACATCTCAAAAATTGTGCTGGATGCTTTGAAAAGCTTCCAATTACGTTTACGCACATGTCCTTTGGTACACAACTGGGGAGAAATATGAAAGGTGGCATGTACACTGCATAACTTCGGCAAAGGTATGAAAATTTGGGTCGAGATTTCCACCACCTGTCAAAATGAAGCCATATACTGCAGTAATTTTTCTGCAATGACCTGAGAGCTTTGTTAGTTCATGCTAAACAATTACTGATTTAAAACAAAGTGCAAAGACGCTTAGAGAAGTGTACTCTAGTTATATCTTTTATTCAGTGGGAACATGACAACTTAGTGATGATGCTGCAGCCCACACTGCGCTGCGCCATTAGAAGGACCCTGAGTGTTTTGCAAATACAAAAACATTGAGCCAGCTAAGATGTGTTGAGCACCTCCCTCACCTACTCCCACCCACCCTGGCTTTAGCCCAAACCCCTCTGTTCCAGTTCCAACGACTTTCCTTTAGCACTCCTCCTGCTGTTTTAGCTAAACAGCTACTCATTCCATAGCTTTCTGGCAGTCTTCAGAAAACCAGCATCCCACTCAGATCTGCCATGTTACCACTTCAGAAATGCTGTCTCACAGCAGAAAACCTTTGCCTTTCACACTCCTGTCATGCCCTCACTTCACTCTGGGGCCGTGTTTGAAACCTGAGCAGGCACAGGGCTGGCTGGCCATGCTTGCCAGCCCTACTTGCCTTGGGGCTCCATGGAGCAGAAGGAGGCTCCATTGCTGTTCACCCCCAGTGTTTGCCCCTCACGAGGCTCCAGGGCTACAAAAATTCATCCTACCTGGAGCGACAGCCTTTTCTTGCCCTCCACTAGCACATGCAGCCAGCAGCACAAGCGTGTTGCAAATAACCTCCTGCCACAGGAGTCAATGTGAAGGAATACAGTTCTCAAAGAGCTGGGATCTGATCAGTCAGATTTCCATTGCCATCACTGCCAAGGCTGCTGGAAGAGAAGGACAAACATGTGATAGGAGTTGTGGGAGTTCATATTATGTAATGTAGAGGGTTCTCTGGGGCAGATGACGGAACTGGACCTAATGAGATAAACTTGCCAGGAAGTACAGATTAATCACCACCCCAGTTCTGTTATGCAGAAATGTGTCTCCTTTTTCACTGAGAGTTCTAAAATAAATGTAGTCAGACATTATGTTTAAAAAGTACATTCTAAAAGTACATTTTCATAAAAATTAAGCGTTTCTTGTGTGATGTTTCCTTTTCCAAACCAGAGGTTTGTGACATTGCTGTACACAGAGCCTCTCAGGAGCAGGAGAAAAAGACCAAGGTCTTGGTTTCTCAGTGTTAAGTGCAGGTGGAAGACTTTTTAACTAACACAGCTACTTCTTTCCATCATTTAATTTAAAGCTATTGATAGAATATATCTTCAGAAATATCTAAGGCACTATCTGGAGTAATTTATTTGATCACAATTAATGGAGATATCCATGGTATTTTTCAACTCTAGCATGACTTGACAAACTAAAAATTGGAGAAAATAATTTTAAACAAAACAAGGAAGTGAAATGAAATTTCACTTTGAAGTGAAATTGCATTTGGCAGTTCCTGAAGGAGTCCAGGTTATTTCAGTCTGTTTTAATAACTAAATTTTAACACATTTGTGCATCACAATTGATAAAGAGAAATATAAGTTAATCAGCATGTCAAAAGTAATGATACAACCATATAAAGCTCATAGGGAAACAGCTCTTACTCCTGAGAATATTTTAACTCTGGTCTTTTTAATAGCCTGAATTATCTTAACACTTTATCATAGTAAGCAATATTAACATCCATGGTTAGAGACATCTTTAGTTATGCTGATAGAAAGAACTTCTCAGACATTATCCCAAACAAACCATGCTATGTACCCTCTAAGACAGGTCTGTGTTTATTTAGATATTTTTCTACATTGTAGCAAAACTTTAAGCTGATTAAACAAGATTATTATAATTCTGTTACTATTGCAACAACTTATTAGTGGTAGCCTGCACATCAGTATTGTGAAAAATCTGTAGGTTGCCTGTGTGCCTGCTTCAGCTCTATTGGTTGGTGTGTAATAATGAAAGTCTTTCAGACATTTTTGTTGGATTGTGTGATAAGTCAGTTTTTTAAATGTTTTCAGGTAAAAAAACACTGGCTAAGGCTATTACATTGGTTACACCTGGGTAAAACACTGCAGAAAACTGGTGAGCCTGAAGAAGGTTGTGTTGGAAAGAGAGCTTCTGTTATCTGGGGTTTCCCACCTAATGGTTGCTCTGTCATGAAGATAAATGCGCCATGATAACCCGAAGCAAGTCTGTGTGTAGCAATAAATATTGTTGATGAAAACTAGCATGAAGCAACTAATATCTTTAATTATTTGATACATTAATTTATTAGTTCTTATTTTTGCAGAGTGCTACATGCCAGCTGTTTGAATTATCTTATTGGTATTCTGATGAAGGGTGGAAAAGTAAAGCATTGCACAAATTAAAATCCCTCTCACATGCCAGCATGTTATCATCGGGTCTATCTCAGACAGGAATTAGGATATAAGAATCTGCCTGTTGAATTCATTTTTTAATTTTACCATGATATAAAAATAGACAATAACAGGTAATTTTTTATAGGTCAGATGAAGCAAAATGGATTAAAAAATTTGCAAATCTTTACTGTGTTCCTTATGTATGAATATGAAGCAGCTGAAGTTATGATAGGTGAGATTAGGAGATACAATATACAACATCGGTATTTGAGATTGTCAGTATTTAATCATCTTATGCAATCACATACGACAATTGGACAAGGTTGCATAGTCCTTTTTTACGCTTCATAGTTTAGAAACCCTTTTAAAGCTGACTGTCAGCAAACTCCCCTGGAAACAATAATCAACTCTGCTATTGCATTTATCTAATCAGGAGTGCAATGTAGTAAATAGAGCAGGAATTCACAGGACCTGCATCATTCCCTTCTTTTGTTTGCACAGGCAACTCATTGGACTTTCCTTGGCATCAATTTCCCCATTGATTACTAGCAATAAGAAGTTTTACTCTAAATAGCTTTGACACCTATAGGGAAGTGTTTTTATCCCCATTCTAAAGCTGGCTCAGCAAAAGCACTCTGCAGCATTTCATCCACACTCAAAACAATAAATCAGTGTATATTCCGACTGATCTCCTGATTGCCAGCATTGTTACTTGAACAAAAAACCCATCCCTCACTTCATACATGTTGTAGGAATTATGCAAATGTTTTACTCTTGCCTTTGCATTGTAACTAATGTTCACATAAATTCTGAATTTTCATCTGCTGAGAGATTCTACAGCCTTGATTTTGCACACTGGTGTTTTGGTCTCCTGTAGGAGAACATTGTCCTGATATCTTAAACCTTTCTTTTGACAAATGCACAGAGAAGGAATACATAGCAACATGTAAATACCAACTTGGCTTCACTTTACCTTGTGGTCACTGTAAGAGCTGATAAGTCACACTTCCATTTAGTTAAAGGGGGCTTCCATTCCACTCCTAATACCTTTGATATTTATTACAGTGCAGTTAAAGATTGTTGGTGTTTCCATTATAAATGCTGGTTTATGTAGTTTAGAAATTGATCATAACATATATTTCCAGTAGGTTTTTTACCAGTGCAATTGGCTTTCAGTCGAAGTAGTGAGAAGAAAGTTTGCAACTTTCAAATTGTTTTAGATCACAAATAATTTTAGAATAGCAGTGATTATTAATAGAAGCCATCAAGACCATATTCTGTCACTCTCTTTTACTCTTTCCCTAAAAAAATATAGGAAAATATAGGAAAATACTTATTAGAATAATTCTAATCCCCCAAATCACTAGGAAGTATTTTCAGTTGTGATTATCTTGTCTGGTTTTGCTGCCAAATAAAGTAAACAAGTGTTTGGGACTATTTCATGGATTTTGAAAGTCTACAGTGTAATGTTCACTGGGAATAACCAAAAGAGAAACTATTCTCTCTGTAGACAAAGACAAATTCTTGGCATTCTTTTGTGTCCATAACATGATTCCAAATCAAACACCTTAGCAGCCAAGGATGCAGGACCATTCAACCTTTTATATAATTCATAATCATGTATTTGAATTGCTGACCTTTGCATGATCCTGCTTTGGTTTGTTTTCCAGACTGTCTCCTGTGGTTTCGTGCCTTATAATAGCAATACTTGTTGCAGGTCTGTTTCATAGTTCTTGGGAAATTCCAAGAAAATCCTGTTGTTGCACATGAAGCAGAAAATGCTGCTGTGCAGGCAAGGTCACCCTGCCAGCCCTTTGCATAGGACTGAGCTGGCCATAGATGTCTGAGGAGCGGTGGCAGCTGAGCGTTCCCCGGAGTGCCACCGAGGCAGGAGCAGGACAGAAGAGGTGAGGGACAGCAGGACAGAGCTTCCCAGCACACAGCCCCCCAGGCCAGGGGAGCAGAGCAGCTCCAGTGGCAGGCACGGGGGCCAGGCAGAGGCTGCAGTGCCCAGCTGCAGCAGGAAGCCATAGCTCAGATGGGCAAGCTGCAGCAGGCAGAGCTGCCCGCACCGCCAGGCTGCCAGCACCAAACCTCGCAGAGCCCCTGCACACACCTGCCCACCTGTGCTCGGCTGAAGCGCCTCCTGGCACGGCTAATGGCAGTAGCTGCTCGCAGTTAGGGAACCAAAGCCCATCCCCCAGTCATTCACAGGGCCTTTTGATGGCTTCATCTTTTGCATCTGAGCACTTCTCGTGCTTTTTATTGATAGTGGTTACATCTAAACCCTGACCTTGCTGTTGGCAATAGAAAAAAATCCAACAACTCTGTGGTTATAACTGCTTCTTTTCCTAGTTAAGGAAGGAGAAGACAGATCATGTAAGAATGTTCATTTTTCTCCAGGCAGAGAGAAATAATGGCACTGCAGCTTACAGCTTTGTAAGTGGAATATGAATGATGGGGGCATGTAGTCCCTCTTGAGCAACTAAAGCTGATATGTAGTTTATTGCTCTCCTGAGATTACCCTAAAGTATGATCAGGGTCATATCAATGCAGTGGTGCTCCTCCATAAGCAAAGCAATAAAAAGATTAGGGAAATATTTCTTCCCCCCACTTTGGGAATCGCCCTCTTTTGTAGAAGTATAAAATTGGAAGCTCCAAAATCAGAAAACTGAAAGGTTAAATCATTCATTTCCTGAAACCAAGGAAGACTGAAAGGTATTAGTTCAACTACAATTCTTAGATAACTAAATCTGGATTTGTTTTCATCCATTTTAATACACAACCACCTGTATTTTCTACCAAAGCTACTATGGCTATCATGTAAGAGTATTGATTCCAAAACTCAGCTCTCTCTTGTGTCCTTTTGACAGGTTAGATGTATTTCTTCTCATTATTTTTTATCAATTAAATCCAAGGATTTTAGATTAAGAATAGAGATGAAAAATGAGAAAGCACAGACACAACCTGTGAAAAACAGTACCCTTCTACCTCTGCTATCCTTATACCATGGTTAAAAACCCCCACACATTCTGTACAGGATTTTGTACTTTCTGAGATATAATCAGCTAAGCTTACCCACGTGGATGCCAGGATAAATTGCTGCCTTTATGCAGGAGAGAGGAATCACCATCCATTCTCGGGCTGTGTGCTGGGCAGAACTCTGAGTAATAGCTACATCTTCTTGTAGAAACTCTGAAGACTTTGCCTGCAATTTGATTAGAACTGGTTTGTCTTTGAACTGCAGGTTGTGCAGAAAGAACAGAAATTACATGTAGGCAAACAATCTAAAAAATCTATTGGAAATTTTCAGTGAACACCGTATCTCCATTATTCCCCTATTCATTTACTCCCTGATAACTTAATAAAACTGGTTTGATAAAAAACTGTTGTTTCAACTATGCTTCTAAAAGGCATTTCTAAGACAAGTCAAGATGGAGATGTCTGTCTTTAGAAACTACTCTCACTTGGTCAGTGTTTAGTTCCTTGTATTGCTGGCAATATAATTAATCATAACATTGTTTCAACTTTGCACCAGAGATCTTGTATTAATGTTTGTCAGTTTGTGATCATAATTTTGACACAGTAGGAGATGCTTTAGGTTTGTACTTTTCTGAAGTGATTTATTTTGTCTTAAGAACGTGCTTTGGTGGATAAGTGCAAACCAGTTTTATTTTCATGCTATCAAAGCATCTGCCTTGTCTTGATTTGACAGTATCTTAAGATAGTTTTACTACTACAGCAAATGTTGAATTAGTGTCACTTCCAAACAAAGAAATTCTTATGAATATCTCATTTATAAGAGCAGTAGCTGTTTTTCATATCAGGTATGTTTGTAGATTCAAAGCACTGAAGAAGTCTGATCAACACTGACAAATATTTATGGCAGCAAGACATTTTAAAGCCATTTGGCAGTAATGTAAACGGTAACAATAAATCCTATAAATTAGAATAAAATAAGTACTTCTAATTGGAAGACAGGCAGGGGAAGAAATTTCAGTGACAGAGCCTTCAATTCAGTTACTACTCACTGGTTATTCAAATGAGTAAGATACTTAAGCTTTAAAAACTTGAAGTTTTGTCATGTGCTGTGCAACACAAAGTGTAACAGCAGTAGCTGTAACCTTGCAGGAGAAGCCTGACTACTTCTGTTTTCCCCATGCCCTTATACCCTCTTACCTGACATCCTTGCTACATGGGTGACATCTCATGAGTCAGTGGAGTTCCATGTAGAGATCTTCAACACACAGCAAGTACATATTGTATTTTTAGGATTTTTTTCTAAATAATACAGATATTCATTGCTGACTCTGGCAATTTGAAATATTTTGATTGTGGTCACTTATGTTCAACTGGAATATGCAACTGGATACAACTGGAAAGAATTTCACATCTCTGTATTTGAGTGAGACTAAGTCTTTTGCATTCTCCAATTCAATTTCTGCCTATTTGACAAATTGTGGGGAAAATATTGCTAATACTGTCACAACTGCAGAGATTTTCTTGCTATATATATGTGTGTAGTTGCCCACATTCTTATTAGGCATACACACAAGCTTCATTCAGTGCAATTTCTTTTATATTCTGAGATTGTTTTTACCATTTATTGATTAAATGATCACCGTTTTAGAGAATAATGCATGTTAGCTACAGGCTCCTCATAGTTTTCATGGGAACTAATTCTGCATTTGACAAGAAATCGCTTGTGCTTGGCCTGGATTTATTGAACTTATTTATGCAGTGAGATGAAGCCTCCCAATTTTTTCATGGCATTTCAATGTGCTGTTCAGTGTCTACATATAGACAGCCACTGCATTTGTTGGAGCTACCTATAAACATCATTACTGAAAGCACGGGTTTCACTATGCTGGGTTTTCACTCACTTATGCACAGACAGAATATTCTGTTAGCATGTGTGCTGAAATCTTCAATCATGAGTTCAAGTAATATTCTTTACTAAATAAGAAGTACCAATGAAACAAATGCATTAGAGAAAAACACAGCCAAGAATAATTTATTCAGCCATGAGACTTTCATACTCTCAAAATGATGAACAATGGATGGAATCCAAGGTCAAAAATTCAGTGGTGCCAGTCACAAGAACCACTGACAAACAGTGTGGACAATTCACTGCAGCAGAAGTCAGGGCAAAGCCTGCATCAGTGCTTTAGAAAAGACAAATACGTTGTGTAATATATTCAGAGCTGTCAACCCACCAACCTGTCCAGGGATGGTGATACTCATGATCTGGGAGACAAAAAGGAAGAAACTGAAGGGATGGTTTTAAAAAGAGAGGGAGAGAGAAGGCTGTAACAAATGATGCCACAAAAGGTGCACACTTTAGAAAAATAGTGATAGAAGCAAACATAGAAAACATTGTTTGAAATTTAAGTCTTCAGAATTCAAGAAAGGAAGGACCTCTAATAAAAATTTTACTTTCTGTGAGTTTATCATTAATGATCTTTATGTTGTTCCCACAAAGAAAATTTCATCATAAATCCAGATTTCGATGCAGAAAGAGAACACCAACTATCCCAGCTCAAAAACTGTGTCAATAGCCTGTCCCACCTGAATAAGATGCTAATGTAGGCAAGCTGTACAAAAATCAGGGTAGCGCAAAGAAAGGTACAAATGTTATTTTCTCTGCTTTTGGATAACCTTTGGGAAAGACAGGAGTGTAGAAGGAACTGGATTTAAGTTCAGTACCATCTTGTTTTTCTGTTTGGGCAGCAGGCAGCCCTAAAGCCGTGGGCATGTGCTGAGCAGCTGCCCAGACACAATAACCAGAAGGTCCTTAAGCCAAGACCACAAGGATGTGCCTGAGGTGCCCCTCCAGACTGAAGAGAGCAACGCCTGCATTTCTGCTTCTCTGTCTCTGTTGCTGCTTCAGAACTAAAATCAGCCAGAGCTGTCTAATTCTCTTCTTTCAAGAAGCTGCACAGATATTGAAGTTGAGTTTTGGAGAGACTCAGGAATTTTCATTTATTATTCAGATTTGAACAATTAAGAGAAAAGTAGTCATTTGTCAAACAGCTCTGTTATTCACAATATTTCATTTAATATCCAGTATAAATTCTATGAAACACTGGCACATCTGTGACAGGCTAAGACTATCCCCTGAGCTGGCTCAAGGATGGTTATTTTTCCCATGTTTTCCTTTTTTATTCCATTCCCAAATTTATTAACATTGGAATTAAAAGATCAAGAATATTTTGTGACGTATGTCAAGGCTTGTTGTGCCTTCTTTTCTGTCTCCTTTGTGAAGTGTTTTAAGGATCCTATAACTGGACCACAGTTGGATTGTAAATTGATGAATTATGAGAATAACTTTAAAATTATTTCCTTTAGTTTACTTAAAATATTTCACTTCATGCAGTAGCACAGATCTGGACTCAAAAAGGCCTGCAAAGCTCTCCAAAACAAATGAGATACCTGTTTTGGTTTTTAAGTGACCAGTTTGATGTCCTGGCTTCTAATTAAGGAAGATCTGCCAGAGAACTCACAGCTAGTTCAGCCACATAGGTCTTAATAGTCTTCAGTTTGATGAATTCAGAATTAGGTGTTTTACTTGTGTCACTTCTTCATGTTTCACTCTTTGGTCAGAACTTGGTACCTGATGCCATTCATAAGGATAATTATTAGTCAATATTAAAGTTCTGAAAGTAAGCCTGACCATACTTTCAGAAAGGTGAAAACGGTATTAGAGTTGGTCAGAATAAAATTAAAACAAAACTAGCAAAATAATCATGGGATTTTATAACATTTCCAGGTTTTTTTTATTTAACTTCCAGCTCACAGTAGCTATCTACACAATACATATATGTGCATACATGTCTGTATGCAAGAGAAAGAGATACAAGCACAGAATTAGGAAAGCTGTGGCAATACAAGATCAACAATTCCAGAATTTTCAGCTATACAGTATTTTGCTAAGAACAATAAAATCTACCTGCATTCCTGTGGGCAAACATTTAAAAGCATTATAAGTATGATGATGAAGCTTTTGATCCATCCCTTCTTTATGAACATTTCAAAAACTTTAAGCACATTTCAAAAATTTAGAAATCAACATTTATATCACTGTATGCAGAATTTTGTAGATGGCAGTGTTTCGAGGCATTTGCTAGCAGTCTGCATGAGTGTATAAGGCAGAACAGCCAGCATGGAGCAAAACACCTCTTCAGCCCCTCATCTCCAGTCACCGATAATTACAGACCAGAGCTGGGCTAAGGGCCTCTCAAAATAACAGGCTACAGTCTGCAAATAAATTTTAAAATAGGAAAGATATTTGTTTTATAATACATTTTTAAAAATAAGGTTTACTTAATACTCGAAAAAATTTGGATTTCTTATTCCAGGCAAAATGTGAAGTGAAACATCTCTGCTGTTTAAGAAGTGGTGTTTAATGAACTGTTGACTCCCACTGAGTTTGTCAAGGCAAACAAGGGTCTGTATTGATGGGGCAGATATTTCACCATTTGCACTGCCTGAACTGTAGGAAGCATCCCAGCCATGAATAGTCTAGAACATGCAGATCCAGTAGCTGTACCATCAGATAAAGTACCTTGATTTTGCATACTGAGATGACTAAATATATACAATCTGAATAATAAAGTTAACTTCAAAGATACATAGCCTCAGTTATAAGAGATGTAATGCAAATATTGACTTTTAAAATGCAGATATTTTTTCTGCCTGCTACCATGGTATTTTCTGAGTTGTTAATCTCATCACATTTATTTGGTGGTGTGTGCTGATTTAGCACTACATGATTTGGTGTTTCCACCCAGTTTCTGAACTAAAACCATCACATGGTGACATACTTTTTCTTACACATTTTTTCTAATACATCTGTAGAATATCAAAATTCAGACATAGAATCATCAACAAGAAGTGTTGTACCTTATTATTAAATTTTTTCCATTGCAATTGAGAAACTCGCCAACAATATTAAATCCATAGCTCTTCGTAAAAACCCTTGATTGCTAAAGGAATCACTAAAAAAATAATTATTTACTGGTCCCTCTTGATTGCATCTACAAGTTTCCAACATATTGCATTATTTGGCCCACTTGGATGCAGAACATCAGAAATCAGTTGTTGGAGAGACCTTCTAGAGTGAGAAAATAGTTTTTCTGAAAGCAAGCCAGGACAGATAAGATTACCAGTTAGGTTAGTGGTGCACAAAATTGTACAGATTTATGTAGAACACCACTTAAGAATCTGGACTACTTCTCTTATAGTTCTCTTGATATTTAGACTGCTTTTAAAAATAAGTAGATTAACATTTGCAAAACTGTACTTCTTTGTAGCAATAAACAGTAATGTTAAAGATTAAATTAACAATACTTTCTCTATTCTGAATTATTTAGGGCATTTTCAGGCTAAGGTATACATAAATATCATATGATGTTGAGTCTGCCTCTTAACCAAATAATCTTTTCCCTAATTCTCTAAGTTAAAGTTTTTACTGTTACCGACATTGTAGGTGCAAGTCCTTTACTAGAATTGCCTCTCTATGGAAGGCAGAGCTGTAATCCAACACATATCATACTAGTGATATCATCTGAAATAGAACACAGATTGACACATTTAATGAGTACATTGCTCATACCTCTGCATTTTCACCCATGAAATATTTGAATTGATATTAAGCAATACAAAGTAAAGCTGTTGGCTTTTCTAATACTATAATATTACGCAGGTCTAAAAGTTTTGCCTTTATTATTTTCTCTTAACTCCCCTGTCAAAGCTGATTCCTGAAGTTACTATCAGGCTACAATATCTAAGATAGCTTTAAGATGCTATGTACCAAAGTAGCAAATCTAATTAGGATGAAATATTTGATCTATAACGGAAATAACATTATCTTTTATTTCCAGATGTCTGTACCGTATAATCCCCATCTAACAGCATGCTGAATTTCCTGCCTGTGCTTGCCTTTTCTGCATAATTTTTTCAGATCATTAATATGTGGAGTTCTTGATTATAAAACCTTGCCCTCTCATGCAGATCTTTTTACTTCAGCAAAGCCATATTGCATCTTGAACCGCTGTTCATGCTTTCCAAAAGCTGCCCCTTTCAAATAACATACACCACCTGCAGTTCCAGTTGGGCAATAACTATAAAGATGCAGACATTAGCACATTAATATTCTTATTATTTCTATATTAAAGAGTCCTTCATATAAAATTAATCAATACCATAGTCGGTGGTGTTAAGTGAATTAGATGGTTTTCCAGGCACACAGCCTTAAAGGAAAAAAANCACGCTCGGACTGCGCTCCCCGCCGTGCCACCTGCGGACGGGACACGACCCAGGCGTTCGCCGCTGGAGTCCCACAAGGGAAAAAGAGTAAAAAAAAAAAA